>JAUMHG010000033.1:16404925-16426919 GCA_032359395.1 Enteromius anoplus
TAACCATTTATTAATGGTTTATTAACTAGTTATAATGGTTAGTTATAAATAATTAACAAACTATTAACTGTTATTTATCAAGTCATTGATCTATTAACTAGTTATAACAGATAGTTATTATAAAGTGTTACCTGTTTTTTTTATATTATTACAGTTTTTTTTTTTGTTTTTTTTACTTTCCAAATCAGTTTGATCTAAAAAGTTACATCACATCATACATATAGCTTGAATATAATATTTAATACCTTATAGGCCTTTTAATACACATTTAAGATTCATTTCCACAACCTGGCTCATTGGAAATGCATGCCTCTAAATACACAAAAAAACAAAAAAAAAAAACTCAAACATACGAATCACTGCAGTTTCCAGTTGAAATGAACACTAATGACAGTAAAACTCCCACAACATGTATACCCTTTCACACAAAAGTATGATTTACAGGTACATTTTTGATTGAATAAAGGCTAAATTTCACACGTTTAGTTGCAGAATCCAGAATTATGTCATGACTTCAAAACAATTTTAACATTACGATTTGAAAACTGGTACTTTTGAACATTGTTATCACATCTACAGTTTCTTATGTATGAGTTTGAAGTTCAGTCTGTTTTCATTACTTTTGCATTTGTTAACACTATCGGGTAGGTTTAGGTTTGATGTAGGGGATATTTCCAACATAATGGGGCATTAAAAGCGACACTCACTGGATATTTGAATTCTGAACGGCAGCAAAACATTCCTCGAGCAGCATTATAAAACTCTGCAATACATACCTGTACCAGCTTAATACAAACGTGCCATGGCTACGTATTAAACATGTGTTTTAGCGACACTCTCTGGACAGTGAAACTGCAGTGAAACGTTCAGTAAGGTACATAATTACGGGGTTGGAGAAATGTATGTTGAGGCACATATTTCCAGAGAGCTTGGGTTGCATATCCTTTATGTTTGTAAATATGATGGTATTTTATTTTATTTTATTTATTTTTTTTTATATCTTATTTCTGTGTTAATGTAATATATATCATAACTTTTTGCACTGTATAACAGTGTAGCAATACTGAACAATGCATACTGTCAAAAAAAGTTTATTTATTTAAAGCTGAGTTAAGAACGATGTTTTAGTATATGAAGGTTTAGGCAGTGTTGGCCTTTGAAAGGATATCCATGAGGCCCATACTGTTTGTCTGTATTGAACATTCTGTACTTTACTTTACTTTTTTTTACTGCCTTGGACCTCTTTGAAGCCATTATATTGCATTAGCCTTCACTGACAAAAGATAGATGTGCTGTTGACCTCATTCTAAAGCTAGACAGTATGATAGAAGAGTGTTTTCACAGAGCTTCTTTGAACTTCAGAGTGTAGTGAGTAACAGGGTGCCTATTACAGGCTCAGTAGCTTCACAGAGAGCGTCTGATCATGAATAGACATGTGTCCATCGCATGCTTTACTGAAATATGGTTGCTTTATACGTGTTAATAGTTCATATAATGTATTAAACCAATTCCATGCCAGCACCATGGATTTTGGTCCAGGCCAGAATTGTTTGAGTGTACCTTTGATGGCAAACTCAAATAAGTTATTAATTGTCAGACATTTGTCAGGTTTTAATAATTTAGGAATCAGTTACCTCATTTTGATCCATGCCACACCTCAAAAGAAAACAAAAGGAAATCTTACAAAATTAATTATTAGTATTTATTTATTTTACTCAGTATACTGAACTATTTTGTGAGATTCAGTTTTATAGGCGTAAAGTTAAGCATTGTTGCTGACATTTGTGATTCATGTGAATACTCCAGCTGCTGTGATAGCTGCTTAAAACAACTGAAAAGCCCCATCTGGAAATAAGGCCAATCATGCTTCCAGCAATACCTAATCTGAGCTTCGTATTATTGCGATTCAGACCGGTTTGAATGCTGCACATATGGCTTTTCTCCAATGAAAAACCTTGCACAATATTTTCCATTCCACTTGCATCTTTTAGCCTATATTGTGGGAATAATGTGTTTACATGAAAGAGGAAGAAGAGGAAAAAAACACTGTAAATGTTGTTAATGGGTATTGAGGTTTAGGAGCCATTTCCCAGGAAATGTCAGTAATTCCCAGATGTCATATTTTGAGGCTTGCTTTGTTTGCATTACTGAATTATGGTCACGGCTGGGCAGCTCCAGTCTCACAGTTCACTTCCTCTGAGATCTGAAAGCCTGGTTATTTGTAGTTGTAAATCACCTGAGGTAGGGGTTGTGATACTAGATAAAATGAATTAGACAGATGGTCGATGTGTTATAACTTAAAGCAAAATAGAGTTTGCCAGCTTCAGTGGAGTTGACTGTGTGTAATAGTGTGAATTATGAGGAATTATTAATTAGTTACAGGTAAATGTCTACTGAAATAGACTTTCAAGTCCTCCATTTTTTTCTCAGTCAAGTGTAAAAATATGTTTTGCTAATCTATTTTTATTTATTTTCATTTTGTGTATTTTAAATTGATTTATTGAATTATACAATTATATTTGGACACTGACACAACTTTCATAAGTTTGGCTCTATATGCCACTAGAATACAAATAAAAAATAACAATCGAGATTAAATTAAAATGCAGAAGTTAAGCTTTAATTCAAGGGGTTGAACAAAAATATAACATGCATATGACAACCATTTTAATACACCTTATCCCGATTTTCAGGGGTTCACATGTGATGAGACAAATAACTCTCATGGCGTACAGTAAATGTATTTGGGTGCGCTTTTTAGCAAGACACAGAATACGTACCGATAAGTACATATCACAGCAATTTCCAAAAGAAATGAACACTAGAGGCAGCAAAACTGACACTTGTATTCCTTTTCACACACATTTACAGAGTTACGATTAATAAAGCGTACATTTCACGCAATTGCTTGAAGAATATCATGTTATGTCTTCAAAACAACATTAATATTCTGGGAGATTTGAAAAGCAATGCTTTTGAATGTTAACAGCACATATCCTGCTTCATATTTATGGGTTTTCATAGACAGTAGGTGTGTTCGGTAGCTCATGGAGTACAGAGATGTACTTGAGAGGAAAGGAGCTCCAGTTGCATTCCAACTACTGTTCAATAAAACAGTTCAAATCTGTATAAAAGAAAGTGGAAATGGTACAGTTGCATCGACAAGTGCCTCAAATTTGATATCAGTTTTGCATTTGTTAACACTATCGGGCAGGTTTAGGGTTGGATTTGGTGCAGGGCATATTTCCAACATTATAGAGCCTTGACTTTTAGCGACAGTCCATGGATATTTCAGATCTGAATTGCCATAATACCTGAGTCAACGTAACAAAGATGTGCCAGTGTTTGTGTATTGAACCTGTGTTTTAGTGCCACTCAGAGGACATTTCTCTTTAAAATGTGCAGTAAGGCATGTAAAACCGTTGTGTCACAAAACGCACACAGTGGTACGAATTTTCCATGGAGGACAACAGTGTTGGATGATTGGAGAATATTCTCTATGTTAAGAAAAAACCCATTTTAACAACATTCAGTCAAGAGAAGGACACTCTCCAGGAGGTTGATATGTCACTGTCAAAGTCTACAATCTAGAGAAGACTTCACCAGATCAAATACAATAAAGAAGCCATACCACTTCTGGAAAAGCATTCATTGGACATCTGAAATCAAGATCAACTTCTACCAGAATGATGGGGGGAAGAAAATAAGGAGAAGGCTTAGAACAGATGCATCCAAAGATAACATACCACATAATCTGTGAAAAACAGTGGAGCAGTGTGATGGCATGGGCATGCATGTCTTTCAGTGGCACTATGTTACTGGATTTTAGTAATGATGTGACAGAGGACAGAAGAAGCCATAATATTTCTGAAGTGTGTAGCGATACACTCTCTGCCCAGACTTGCTGTTTGGGGGGACTACAGCAAAAGTAACCCAAAAAAAGGGTTACTTAAAAAAAAAGGGGTTTTAAAGTAAAAATATGGAATATTGTGCAATGGCCTTGTCATTCTTCTGATCTCAACCCGATGGAGCATGAATTTCATTTTGCTGGAGACAAAAGTAAAAGCAGAGATAATCACAAGCAAGTCAAGTCACCTTTTTTACAGTATATATTGCTTATAACAATACAGATTTTGTCAAAACTCTTTGCAGCAGCGCATGGGAGAGTAGAGAGCCAGTAATGTACAGTATAATGACAAGATTAAACACTATATCTTATTTATGTATTTATTTTTACAGTGCCAGATGGCAAATGACAATACAGCTCAACAGAGCTGATGTATATGACTGGCATGCTGGTAGAAGCTAAAGCATATACACAGGCAGGCAGGAGCTTCTCTCCACACCTGTCCAACCCGTTGAGCAGTTGCTGGAAGAATCTGTGCTTTTTTTGTGTGGATTTGGGATTGGTTTCTAAACTTCAGAATTAGTAAGACTGAGACTGAAGTGTGTGAAGCAGGTTGTGGATCAGCTCAGCAGAGCGGGTTGGTAAAGGTCAGAAGGGTGGTTCATTTAATCCAACCCTGATGGTGCCTGAATTTTTGATGTAAACCCCAGTGGCCATTCACAAAGCAATCTGTCACTGCTTTAATTACTACCAGCCTTTATTCTGTTGGTTTTCCGATTTTCTACTATTGAATTGTAAAGCAGGAACCCAAAATTTGGCACACCTTCAGAGTCATCTTGAAACTTTTTTACCTTTTTTAGCAAATGGCTGCAATATAACAAAAGGTGAAAAATTTAAGGGGGTCTGAATACTTTCTCTACTCACTGTAAATCAGACTGAATTGCATACAGTTCAAGACATATTTGCAAACCCAGTTGACCAAGTGGATCAAAATAGCGATTGATTAAACAAATCTAGCATCAGTAGTTCTGATTCCAAACAGCTGCTAGAGAATACACAGAACATGACTGCTAAAGGGTCAGTAAATGTTAATCTCCACCATCAGACAAGGATTTGTCATTAGTATTTTAGAGATTTCACTTGGGCTTATGTCGCAAAAAATATATAAAAAAAAAAAAAAAGAAATGCTTCTACCGATTTCGATGGTTGTATCTTAAGGACGTGACATGTGGCCAGGTATGGTTTTCCATACTAGGAATTTGTGCTTTGTATTTAACCCATCCAAGTGAAAAACCACGCACACATTGGGATTGGAGGTGGGAACCCCACTTGAACCCAACTGGGACTCAAACCCACAAACGTTGGGGTACAAGTCCAACTCCTTATCCATTAGGCCACGACTGCCCCACTTGACAATATTTGAAGCATCCCTTGTTGTGTGCAATTGCCATAATCAGCGCCACTTACTGGTTCAATGAATCTGCTATAAAACAGCATAGCAGTGCTTTTTGTAACACTGTATTTCGTTGGTCTACTTTATATTCTCGACTAACAGTAAGTAACTTTGCAGCTACATGTCAACTTGCAGTCATTGGAGTATTAGTAGACTGTCTGTTAGTAACTTCTAACACTTTATTTTGATGAGTACACAATATACTACATACTGACTATCAGAAACTTTGCAAGTATATGTCAACTTATTCTACTAACCCTAAACCTACCCTAGCAGTCTACTCTGAGAGTTAGTAGACATGTAGTAGTGAATTTATGAGAATTAGTTGACATGTAGTTACAAAGTTATGTATAGTTAGAATAATGTCTAAATGGACTACCTAAATAAACAATAATCATTATTTTGTTCTTCTTTAATTTCTTGCATCAAGCAATGATATCAAGTTGTCTGTTATTATTATCATTATTATTAGTTCTACAGTATATACACCACTTAATTGACATGTCATTTTGAATTTCCTTATTATTTTTATTATCCTTCTTAATTTACTCTGTTTTCATGCGGTTGCCAGTGGGGAACGTTTCCTCAATCCAAATGCTTTTAAGATAATTACTCTTTTTTTTTTTCTTTGTGTGTTTTAACCAACATTGCAGCAATACACTGCTTTAGCAATGACCAAAATTAGTATTAGCGTTATGGACATTTGTCTGTGTTTTTGTTCATTATACATTTCCAGACGATCAAGTTGCTGATTAAGTCAAACAGAGCCCCTAGCAAAACAGCAAATTGCATTTGTCCTCTTTCCATTACTTTTTTATGGTTAAAGTGTACCTATTGCCTGCTTCCTTTAGCAAATTAAACACCTACAATACACATTATTTTTCCCTGATTTGTTTTGTTTAGCTGTTTTTTGAGACACCATGTTAAGAAGTATTTCAGTGCCTGAAATAGTTTCTCCATTGTGTGGCTTTTGATTAGTAGAAAAATGTAAATGTACAGCCCCTACAACGACAACAAAAACAATAATATAGATGTGCCATTGTTTATTTATTCTTTGTGGTGAGATAAAGCATGGCCTTGTTGCTCATGAAATGTGATAACTGTAGTGGTGCAATTTTGATTTGCTATGCATGGGCACCTGGGATCATTTCTGCATTTACTGTAGGCTAGATTACAATTAAAAAGTAGGTTAAATCTACTTTTTCAAGTAGTTTTTCAAGTGGCTTTAAGGTTTGAATGGGCATGGTGCTGCTATTCTGGACATCAATTGAATTAACATGCATTACGAGACCCTCTGAAATAAACGTCAAACGAGTGTTCTTGCCCAGATTCTGTATTAAACTGACAAATTGAGTTTTTTGTAAAATTTAACAGCATCCAAAGCATGTCGTCATGCTAACATTACAAAGCTGTTCACCCACCACAGCTAAAGAAATCATAATAGTCACGGATAAGCTTTGAGATATTTGCGTTTTCTGCTTACAGAGTGGATTTGGGCCATGTGCGTAACATTAATGACCCCTTTCTTGAGGAGGGTAAGGCCGCCACTCAAACTAAATACATTCATTAAAGGGGTATCATTGGCAGATAGCTGCATTTAATAGGATTTGTGGAAGGGACTCCACGGAGGCCCTCAAAGCATTTAATGTGCCCCTTGACTTTCTCTTATGTAGTTTAAGCCGTGGGTTTTCATCTGACATTTTATTTTTTGAACGGAGCTTCCAGACCGTGATCATTAAGGGCTCTGGAGCAACCAAGGTTCGATTGCCAGTAAAAGGAAAAGAGGGTTTATGCATAAGCACTTAACCCTAATAGTGCATTATGAAGACCGCACTAGAGTTCTCTGTCAAGCACACTACAAAGAGTGCATCGAATGTGATGAGTACTAGAATCAATTTTTCATTGATGAGGAATGACTTTGCCATGTGTATAATGTTTTAAATTGTTGTGAACATTTGAGAACACAAAAAAAAAGTGATTTTTTTAATACTTTGGTGGTTACGTTTTAATATATCTTAAACTGATTTTGAGGTTTTTCCTATATGTCTGATGGTTCTTTTAAGCCAAAGGCCTGCTGAAATCCCATGTGTCTCTTTTACAGTCTCGGAGGAGTTCTGAACATTACAAACTGTGCCTGAATTTGTTCAGATTTCCTTATGCAGTCAAAAGTCTCAATTCGAGATGTGGATTTTCATTTGAAGTTCTGTATGAACTATTCACATCTGTCATGTTTAATTCAGTTTATTCATATCCCTATGAGTTTTACTTTTAACTCAAATAAATGGTTTATTTCTCAGGGGTTGCACTTTCATAAGTTATATATATATATATATATATATATATATATATATATCATTTAAGTTTATATATATATACTGTATATATACACACACAATGGGTACAAAAGTATTCAGACCCCATTGAATTTTTCACTCTTTGTTATATTGCAGCCATTTCCTAAAATCATTTAAGTTCTTTTTTTTGTTTTTGTCCTCTGTACACACAGCATCCCATATTGACAGAAAGACACAGAATTGACAGTTGAACACCACCACAGCATGATGCTGCCACCACCATGCTTCACTGTTGGCACTGTATTGGACAGGTGATGAGCAGTGCCTGGTTTTCTCCACACAGACCGTGTCTCATCTTATTTCTCACCATCTTGGAGTCCTTCAGGTGTTTTTTAGCAAGCTCTAAGCAGGCTTTTATGTGTCCTGCACTTAGGAGAGGCTTACGTCGGGCCACTCTGCCATAAAGCCCCGACTGGTGGAGGCCTGCAATGATGGCTGACTTTCTACAACTTTCTCCCATCTCCCAACTGCATCTCTGGAGATCTGCCAAAGTGATCTTTGGGTTCTTCTTTACCTCTCTCACCAAGGCTCTTCTCCCCCGATAGCTCAGTTTGGCTGGACGGCCAGCTCTAGGAAGAGTTCTGGTCACCCCAAATGTCTTCCATTTAAGGATTATGGAGGCCACTGTGCTCTTAGGAACCTTAAGTGCAGCAGCATTTTTTTTGTAACCTGGGCCAGATATGTGCCTTGCCACAATTGCCACAAACACAACTGGACTCAAATGAAGGTGTAGAACCATCTCAAGGATGATCAGAAGAAATGGATAGCACCTGAGTTAAATATATGAGTGCCCACTGTATATAAACATATACACATATACCTTGTTGCGGAAGTTGACTTCCATTGTTTTGGGGGGTTTTTTGTGTTGTTTTTTGTTTTAATGTCAACATACATGACAAAGTTGATACATAAACATTTGATATTTGTATATATTTCAGGATTTTTAAGGATTCTTAAAAAGTCTTTTTTATTTTATTTTATTTTATTGTAAATTGTTCATCACACAATCTATCAATCTTGCATTTAATTTGTACATGGTGTTTCAGATCCAGGGCTTAACTTGTACATGTATATGAAAAATATAAATGAAAATGTATAATACAATTCCAATTGTAATTAAAGTGAAATTTGAACACCTATATTATGTTTAACAAGAAATAGAACAGATTGAACAAACATTTGAATTCTTCATTGAATTTTCATTTTGAACATCACTTTTCTAAAACTACGTAGATAGAAAATTCAGCCTCTCAATAACAACATATTGAAACAACATTGCGACGCGCATCGTGCTGTGAGACACAATTACTGTAAGTTATCGTGACAGCACTTCTCGTAGGTGATATTTCATACTTGTTGAGCTTCAATAACAGTTGCATTTCATCATACAAAGACTACAAATGACTATTATCCCTTCAACAGATTAACTCTGGCAACCGTAGACGAAAAAGACAAAGGATTTTGTGTCAAACGGAGCGAGTGAGATGAAGAGAAAGCATTCAAGCCTTCACTTGAGCCGGATTTCGGTGTCTTCTCGTTTTGTCAGTTGACATCCCGCATTGCAATTAATATGACTTTCCCGCTTCTAGAAGGCGACTGGAACAGTAAAAATGGCTTCGGAGAGATTTATCGAGGTGCTTTGTTGTTTCTGTTTTTCTTTCCTCTACCCCTTTCATTTATTCCCTCCCTGACTGCAGACACTTCCCGTTATAAACAAAATGAGCTTGGGAAATGGTGGGACTGGTGGTGATATTTCACGTCGACGCTCTGGGGGACACCCACCACCATGCTGGATGGGAATTAGATGTTTCTTGCAGAGGAGAGATGGCAAAAGGGGCCCATCAAAGCAGACCTGTTATCATTATGTGCTTTTCTCTTAACAGAAATTGTAAATGTTCTTCTTAGTTGCATCCTCTAAGGCTGTGTAGGGCAATCAGGTCTTAACGTGGCTTCAGTGGTGATGATATTACCTTTATTAGCCGTGCCAATAAGCTCAGTGTCTCAGATGAAGGGAGGACACTAATTTGAAGTGGCTGCCTAAATATAATGAAAAATGTATTTGTGTTTGTGCTCGATAACCGCCAGTAGCCTTTGAGAGACAGGTTTGGCTTATTTATTTATTTTTCTTTCCCGAGCTGAAGCAATGTATTACAAAGCTGACTTTTATTGCACTTCAATTGAGAGCCTTGGGGAATTCTGCAGTGTTTTGTTGGTGAGTCCCAGCCTACAAAGACACGTTGTGTTTTTGGGTATTGTCCTTTGTGCTGAAAATTCTTTGTTTATGGGCTGAAACTTTGAATGAACAGTCCAACAAGCACTTTCATACTGAGCCCTGTTGGTTTACTTCATCATAATAATACAGTCCTCTCTCATACTCCTGTTCTTTTGGAGTGTCCTGCTGCTTTAATGGCTTCATCCACCGAGCAGGATGGAAGCAATCTCTTATAGTATTGAGAAAAAACACTAGGTATCAGGAATCAAAATCAATCTAACAAATGTACAGAGATTTATTTTTAGGACAACATCAAAATAGGGATGTTTTTTGGAAAGATGTAGGACAAATCTGGATTCTTATACTATGTTTGATTGAGGAGATTTATGTTTGAGCATTAAAGTTATCAATGCATAAAACAGTGTCAATAATAGATTTTTCATTGCATGTAATATGTTAGTTCTGGACTGCATTTAGTTGGAGTTCAGACATTCATTTTATACTGGTACTAGTCAACAGGAAATGTTATCTCAAATATGCTGGAAAATGTGACAGGGAAAAATGAGGCATATTTATGAAAAATAAAAAAGCACTGACAAAACTAAAGACAGACGATTCAAGTGAATAAACTCACAAAATATAATACTGAGGAAAGCACTGGACTAGTCAAATATGTTCCTAAACAATGTGAAACCTACATTCACTGTAAAAGAACACAGTCTACTTTTTAGAAAAGAACAGACACAGTAATGCTATCTTGTTCAAAACACAAGGTCGGTATGCAGCTCAACTAATGATATTTAGTTACATTTTAGAGAAGTAGATGAATGAAGGCAATGTTTCAAATAATACTTCATGGGTAATAGAAGAGTCTGTAACATTCAGTTCTTAAAACTAGTCCACAAAGAGTCTTTATCAAACCTAAACTGCAAGAACGACTCGTTCCGAACATCTGCTGATCATCATTAAAATAAAACTAGAAATTGGATAACGAACGTTTGATGTTTAAATTCAAATCGTCACATTGTGTGACAAAAAAAAAAAAAAAAAAAAGGGAAAAGAAAAAAGCTGCAGTTGTGAGAGATGGAAAGTCACAATATACTGTATAATAAAGATAACAAAGTTTAAAGAAAAAAGGGCTGGAGGACCGAATAAACTTAATGGGAGAACATCGAGGGAAACTAATTAACTAATAATCACAGGAACACAGGTGCAACCAAATATGGGCAAACAAGAAAATGAAACCAAAACAGGAAAGATGAAAACGAAACTAAGACAGGAAGACATAAATATGAAACCAAAACTAACTTAACTCTTACCCTGTGAATTTTGGCCTTTTGACTCATTCGTATGAGGTTTCTCAGCTGTCATGATGATTTCAGTCTATGGTGGTGGGTCCCAGAGCAGTGCAGGGAAGTGCTGGATGCACTTCTGCCTTTAAATTTACTTTAAACTAGATTTTGTAAATAGTAACACTACAGAGCTAGATTATCACAGTGACAGGCTTTTGACGAGTTTCAAATACCCTCTAAAGCAGCTGAAAATGAGTTTTTCCATTAGAAATATCAACGTCTCCATTTGTTGTCAATTTAAAATCAGAGATTGCTGATTATGCTTTAAAGAGATCTCATTATTTAAGATATTAAGATACTGGTCCTCTGTTAAAGGACAATGGACAATTAATTGGACACTGTTAGCAACTGATGATGGCACATTTGTGTGGTGTCCTGTGGAAAGGGGGAAAAAAACTTGCCGTATTTTTTTTTTTTTTTCATTGCACTTGTGCCACTGAACGTGCGCTTTCTGGAGCCAAATGCTTGATGCGGTCTTGGCTGATGCTATAAACCTCAATGCTTAGAGCTAATCACTCCCACCACCTGTTTCGCTTGTTTTGTCGGCAGGTTTGCACGTCTCTCGCCTTTTAAAGGACATTTCTCGAGCAGTCGGATAATCGTTCACACCTGCTGCTGTTTCACTGAGCCTTTTCATACACTCCGAGTTACCTGGTCAATTCTGATAGCCTCACCCACGTCGTCCATTTTTCTCTTGGTAGAAGCTCTCTGACCTTTTCATTATATGACACCAAATGCAGTATGGCCATGGGTGCTAGCGTTTCTCAGCTTGAAAAACTTTTCACTTTTCTCCTTTTACTAAAGTTCAGTGAAAAAGTTACTTTCAAAGGCTATCAGTGCTTTCGTGAGGCTGTGACACTGCATTTTTGTCACTGCCACAAGGGGCACTATTAAAAGCACTGAATAAATGGTCTAGTTCTGCTAGTCTTTTTTAAAAGTCAAGTACATGATGAAGAATTTACAAACTTTTAATTGCAATGCAAGTTGCTTTCAGGTCAAATGCATAGTTGATTGCTGCATAGTTGCATAGTTAAGTTAGTGTGAGTAGAATTTGTTGAGCAAGTTCATGTTAGTACAAGCATCAAGCTGTTAATATTATTCTTGTTTCTTAAACAATAGGTCATGGATTTTTATTCTCAGGCAATCCATTAACTGATCAAATGTGAACTTTAAGTTGTAATTCAAGTCATTTTAAGGTCACACAGTGAAGAAATAGTCTAAATACAATTTTTGGAGTAAGTTCATATCCTGTAGCTCATGGGTATGACATCCAGGTAGTGCATGAACTAAAAAAAAATAATAATAACGTAGTGCAAGTCACTTTGGATAAAACCGTCTCCCAAATGCATAAATGCAAATGGCTAATAGCCTGAGCAATGTCCTTTGTGGTTAAAGGACTTGCAAAGAGCACATTTCAATCATTAGTAGCATCTGAAACACACATAACATGTTTTTTTTCCAGGATCCCCCTGGCAGGGTCTTTCTACAGTGATAAAGTGCCTTTGATTTCAGATTTCAAATTACTCTAACACTAATCCAGCATAGAAGAATGCTGATTGACCTGATTTCTAGGGAGCTTTCTGCAGAAAAAAAAAGAGAAAAAAAAACTCACTTCAGAAGCAAAAGTTCTTCACATAGCTAATTATATCAGTCTTGCACTGTTCTTATGCCTGCTGAGAATCGCCCTGAATCAACCTCAACTCTCACTGCCTTCAAGCCATGTCGGTGTGTTCGTATTTACAAGATGAATGCTCATGAACACCAACACAGTGTTCCAGTGGGATTGTCTTTGTGGGCTGAAGAAGGGCCACGAGAGCTTAGGTCGTTTTTGGAACAGGGCCAGACTTGGATGACAAAACTACCCAACAATCTCTGAAAGATAAAACAACATCACATTGGGTTTTTGTTCAGCTCTTTCATGTCTCAAATGATTAATTTTAATAAACTTTTTTTTTTTCTTTTCTTTAAAAAAATCGAAATGATTTGTTTTTCTTTTCTTTTACTTTCTATTTTTTCTTTTTTTCTGCTAGACTTTTAATCAAAATCCTTTCAAAAAGTCATACAAATATGAATTATTATTTATTATGTTTTTTTTTTTATTTTTTTTTTATTTTTACAAACAATCAAACAAAAACAACTCATATAAGGATACAGTCTATGATGTGAAATTAGTATTTGACTCATAAAGAGTTTTTATTTTTTTATTTTTTTATTTTATTCCAAAAATATTTATTGCAGATTCACTGCATGGAACACTGATGGAAATGGCATCGTATTAAACCCTTTCTAACGTTTGTGACGTATACACTGTTAGTAGTGAAAAAAAAACAAAAAACTTTTAACAGAATTTATCTTCTAAAAACATCATGGCAAAAATAGACATAGTTGAACAAACACCAAATTACGACTTAACCTTAATTTCCCAGGAGGATTTGAATGTGGTGAGATAAAATGGCAGTAGATAAATCATCAACTACACATCATTTGCTCTTTAGTTTGTTGCACTAATGACTGCCAAACTTACTAGGAGAATTTTAGAGCAGCATATAAGGATAGATATATATTGCTGTCTTGCAGTAAAGCCTGATCTCGCTTGTGCTGACTGATACAGATCAGCGAGAAAACCCCTTCATTTCCCAAAATATCAGCACTTTTTAACTTTCCATGCATCTGCAGCATGTCTTACGGTAATTATTCTGCATGCCTGCTGTTCTCGGCGTCCAACGCCACCCCATTCATCTCTTTTCACAAGGCAGGCAGAGTGAATGAAAAGAAGAAAGTGAAGGTTTAGCTTTTTTTGTGCGGGGCCTCTATGGTGCTTGTGTGGCTGTGTGGACTTCTCAGGGAATCTGCTTTTAAAAAGACCCTAAAGAGTTTGCTGCAGTCAGAACACGCACAAACACACACACACACACACACACACAAGAAAAAACACGTGTAAACATTCACACAATATATGACCAGGGCTGGGATCTTTTTATAATGCATTAGGAACCTTTGCCTGTTTCATCATATGCCAGACAAAATTGTGAGTCATATCAAACAGTGTTAGAAAAGACAGTTGTTTTCAACAGCCTGAACATTTCCATCTGGCACAAAGTTTCTAGTGGAAAAGTTGTTTGTGTCATTTAAATCAGCACCACTTTCATTATGATAAGTGCACATACAGTTTGACAGAATGTGTGCATTCAGTTCATCACTGAAAAGAAAGAAAGGAACGTAACACAAGCTTTAAAGAACGTTTGTCTTGAAAGTTTGTCATTTTTTGTTTGTGGGTTTACTTTATTTGTGTATATAAACCTGTAATGATCACGGTGAAAGCGTTCGGATCCAAGTACAAATTTTCAGAGTGGTCAGGCAAGGTCAATCAACAGGCAAACAGAAGCAACATAGACAGTGCACATAGTGGGGGTACATGGGCATTCGCTAGGCAGGCAGCTAGCAATCACAACTGAGAGAGACAGTTCAGAATCCAAAACACAGGGAAGAACCGCATAGAATTGCAGCCGGAGCAATAAGACTTTGTAATAATTCTCTGTGAGATTGTGGTATAAATGCAGTTGTTAATGAGTGAGTGGGTGTGGTGATGAGCAGCAGCTGGTGGTGATAATTACTGAATGAGAACAGATGAGAGTGTGCAATGCATGATGGGAAATTGAGTCCATGATAGAAGTCCCTGGGAGGTTAGGTGATGTGAGTGCCCTCTAGTGGAGCTTTGAGGGCACTCATGACAGAGGGTGGATCAGGCGGGTTAGGCACTCTCCCGGGAGAAGCCAGCGGCAGATCTGCTGGCAGAGACTCCCTCAAGGGTGGGACTGGAGACAGTGACACTCTCCAGGTCGGAGCAGGTGGCAGCGGCCACCATCGAGATGGTTCAGGCGAGGTAGAACGTTCTTGTAATGCGGGCTCTGGTCGTGGTTTGGACACATAATTTGGGGCCATCCTCCTGGCCGTAACTCGGGAACTGTACTGGACAATGGCTCTCCAGGCCGTGACTTGGAAACTGGACGGGACAACTGCTCTCCTGGCCATGATTTAGAACTTGTCCCGACAACTGCAGACTGGAATCCGCAGGTAACTGGATCGGCACTCCTGGCCGAAACTCAGACATCGGACCTGACAATGGTTCATTGTATCCACACTCTACATCCAGAATGTGAATCTGCGGATTGGAATAAATAAATAAAAGACTGGTAACTCAAAAGTCTTGTGCAGGATTATTCAGTAAGAGTTATGTACATGGCCTTATTACAGCTACTTTTATTTTTTTTTCCAAAACTCAGTAGTAGAACAGTTGTTGCTGATTACAAGAAAAATACATGTTGGTCAATAATATGTTATAAGTAGCTGTAAAAAGCACAAATATCAGAGCATGTTCAAACATCTCAAGGGCCCCAAAATCACCTCAGATCCCAGAGGGTTAAAAGGTACAAGATGTTATGCTAAGATGTCTTATGCATTGTTTATTGACAACGGTTTAAAATAACTTGTATAATTTCTATTTATGTACGTATGAATGGGTAGTTGACAGTGTGTCCTAGATGTGACAGAAAAAAAATGTACAAATAAATGAATAAATACACATCTAGCATCATAGATAAACCTTTCTCATGAACTCTACTTAGATACATTTTTCTCATGTTATTTGTGAGTTTTACCTCCAATTACCAAGATTTCATCCCCTGTCACTTAAACACTTTCATATCCATACACTTTTCACAATCCAATCAACTCATGATGCATACAACCAAATCCTTCACTACTGACCAAACCTTAATCATCTTGGTCATTTTGCTGTCTTTTTTTATGCAAACCTGGTGACCCTCCTCTCCATATTTCTAATAACATGCGGGATATTATATTTGTTTTTTTTAACCGTGCCCTTTATTTCTCTTTGTGTAGAACATTCACAGATATTAATGCACCTCCCATTAGATGATCCATCTCCTGTACGTTCATTGATCTATCTCACATTCATTCAAAGAATAAAATGTGTCACATTCTCCACATCTTTCGTAAAGTGCCCTTTCTCTCTTTCCTGGCTGAGAAAAGCCGCCTGTCACTCAACGCCGAGTTTGATTTAAACGATGCGAACATCGGTAGCTTCAGTGACCTGCACAAGGTCATCTGCTCTCTCGTACCTCTTAATGGCACTCTCTCCGGCAAGGAAGTGCTCGTACAGTCATACTCTTGCTTTGTTTCCATGGCAGCGAGAAATAATTTCTTTCACTTTTCTCCTTTACCTCCCCGCACCTAGCCAAGGGTTTCATTGCGATTCACCAGCTCCTGTCCTGAAAACATGTTCGGTTAAAATATCCTCGTGCCCCGGCCCTAAAACTACTCATGAATATTTAATGTACCTGTTGTGGTTTTCTTTAGTCTGTTTCAACAGCAGGATCTCTGTGTGTGTCTCACTTTCAAACACAATTGCTGGAATTATAATGCAGTGTTGGACTGAATTAACATGCAACACTCTAAACCCCTACTCAGGGGTTCAAGTAAGTCTGGGTATTTTTTGCATGGTTGTAAAATGAAAAATATGATAATTATTTACTGCTGCCTGCTGACCAGACAAGCATTAGCCTACATACAGATACAAATGTACTGGTGAGATCTGTTCTAAACAGTGAAAAGAATAAAACTAAATATCAGAATTAGAATATGTTATTACATTTCTAACATAATAATAATAATAATAATAGTAATAATAAATTATTATTATTATTAGTAGTAGTAGTAGTAGTAGTATTGTTGTTGTTGTTTTGTTATTATTTTTAATATTTACTTTATATTTGTATATTATTATTAATTAATGTTGTAATTATATCATATTATTTGAAATATGTTCTATGTTATTATTATCATTAGTAGTAGTAGGGGTAGTTTTTTTACATATGCATTTCGTATTATTTTTATTTTACGTTTTAAATAGGCTTACATTAGTATTAAATATAACTATACCTAATAAGTATACGTATGCATGCAAATATATATATATGTATATATATATAATTTTTTTTTTTTTTTTTTTTTTTGTGAACACAGAAATTTGCTTTATTGTGTTCGCTGAGTAGCTCAGATCTTCATTTGGCAACTTACTGAAGGATTTATCAAAATGAGTCCCTCACAAGAATTTATGAACAATGCATAAAGACATCCAAATCAGTACTTTGTTAGTGAAATGGACTACATTGGTTATGCCATAGGTTTTTGATTTGGAAAAAATAACCAGTTCAAAAGAGTCATTTGTTTGCAATTGGAGCTGCTTGCATTGTTTGCTCAATAAAAGGAACCGGTTCAAAAGAGTCATTTGTCCATAATTCGGACTACACTAGTGGTGCAGTATTTGATTCGCTACACAGTATAGACTTATGAGTGTGAATATGGCCGCTGAATTTGATTCGCTAAAAAGAACCAGATCAAAAGAATAATTTGTTTGTGAATTAGATTACGTTTGTCAGGACTGTTTGTGTTCACATTTGTCAAGAAAAGCTAGAAAGATGTTTTTGTACTGTCGTCATGTTAAATTCAGTCTTCAGCTTTTTTTTTTTTTTTTTTTGTATAGCAAATTCAAACAAAACAAGAACACAGAGTAACAATTGTTTTTTGTGAGGTGCACCACTTGTGCTCAATCACAATTTTGCAATGAATGACGCAAACAAAAATGGCTTGTTTTGTGCAATGGATGATGTTGAGAAATCCATTGAGCTTAAAAGCCTGGCCAAGCTTCCTGGTGTGTCTCCGCAGAGTTAGACTAAACTGGATATAAAACCTTACGTTAAGGGCCTTGCAACAGCTGTCTAAATACTACTACTAGTTATTTTGAAAGGGCTTTTATCCAAGTGCTTCCGGTAAACTTCAAGTTGGTACCTTTCTCAAGGGAATATTGGTGACAATGTTTTGTGGGACTCAAACCAACAAGTTTTTGGTTGCCGGCCAAGCGTTAACCACTGCACTTCATTAGCTTGATTAAAACTGCATAATGTATTAGTCTAGGGCTGTTGTTGTGCTTGCAATTTGAAATGTCATCTGATGCTAATTAAGTCCGTTGAGTGTTTACCAGTCAACCGGTTTGGCCGTTTTTTTGGCGCATACCTGTATCCAGGTTAGGCTACTTGAAGCCCTGTCAAATTGACAGCTGTAATATTTTAACATGTAACATCTTAATTCAGTGCTTTAATTATGCAGTAATTGATAAATCAAACATGTCTCAAGCACCAAGAAGATTTGAGAGCGGAACGTGTAAACAGCTGTTCTGTTATGCTAGCGTGAAACAGGTTTTGATACCTGGTGCTTTTTGATAAAGCTTCTGTTATTTTTAAATGCGGTTTATTGACTTTTTAGCCTTGTATATTATTTTTAGGACAGTGCCGAAAGATAGAAAAGTTTGAGGAGAATTGGATCATGAGCATGAGGTCTTTGAAATGAGGATTTTTCTGTTCTTTTGAAAACAGGAATGAATAGGTTCACCAATTTTCTTCTCTGATGCTTTTCTTTTACATTTTAGATAATGCAAACCAGATATGCTCTCATTAGAAGCACAAACTCTAACGCTGTGGGTCTCCAAACGGCTATCATAACAAACACTGTTCATTAAAGAGTGTTCCTTGTATTGCTTAACGTTAATTAACTAAGATACAAAGACTACTTTGGGCTTGACTTTGCATATTCTGGAAGTAGTTATTAGACGAGCTGTTGAGATGAGTTTAGTACAATAAATATAGGATGATTTATAGATTTAATTTAGAAATTTAGCAGACGTTTGAATTTGAATAGCAGCTTAATGAGCTGTAATAGGTTATTCCAAACATCATTGTTCTACAGTGTTGTAAACCTTGTAAATAAAACGAGCAATTAGGTGAAAGCAACTAGATTTATACATTTATTTATTTAGTTTTAAGTAAGTTTGATACAGTGTGCAAACTATGGTGGCCAAGAGAGGTGCAAAACAAATCACAATTCTAAAACAAAATAAAAAAATTACAACTGCAAATGCTAATCGAAGATAACAGAAGAACAATTCTGAAAAAACTACAATAAGTCAGAAAGCATTAGAATAAGTCAGGAACACAACAACGAATCAAAGAAAAAAAAAGAAAAAAAAGTATTATGTAATAAAAAAGATGCATGTACATTTGCATTCTTATAACTACTTACAGTACTTTTGAGTCAGATGACAAAAAAACTAGTTAACATGATGGGAGGGTGGTTCTAATACAGTGTCCATGGGAGTGACCTGACTGTCGTACAGTTTCTCTCTCTCTCTTTATTATAGCTAAGTCTTAAAGTGTTTGTTTTGTTTGTTTGCATTTGTTATTTTGCTTTCAGAATTGTGATTTGTTTTGCACTTCTCTGCCACTGTACAAGTCCCTAACCATATATGAAGTTAATCTTGTGTCTTGGTGCATCAAAAAAAATAAATAAATAAATAAATAAGTTTAGCACAGAAAACCACTAATGATGTTTTCCTCCTTGCACTTTATTTGAGTCTTAACTTGCTTACAAAACACACAATATGTTTGTGCTGCAAGTAAATGCTGCAAGTTTACTAACAAAATACATAATAAAAATACAAAAACATTTGAATGTTTGGATTGAGAAACTACTTAAATTTATTTGACATAAGTGGCATTGTGTGTGTTTGAAACATTAGAAAAACAAAAAGGTAAAAAAAATAAATGAATAAATAAATCATGTAGAAATTGGCAGTATTCGCCAACAGGCAAATATTGGCCCTTAGTAAAACATTGATTCTGACATGGTTGTGGGATTGTTGGGGGATGCAGCAGTAGTTTTCTCCACGCCCTTTTACTTCCAGACAACTGGGCCCAATCCAAACGCCATCCCTGTGGATTACTACATCACTGTTCATCTGCAGCCGTAAGCACAGCAGAACACAAACTCAGCATGTGGAAGATGTGCTACCACTCCATTTGTGAATGCTCGGAGGGATTCAGGTTCACCCCGGTAAAAAGATTCTGGGAGGTTGCTGTGACAGCCATGCTAAACCTAAACCTGCTGCAACCGTGCTTGACAGAAAGGACATGCGGCACACGGGGACAGAGAAAGCCTTGCTAAGGGGAAATCAAAATAAAGAATGGAAGGTCATATCAGACTGGCCTTGACTGAGTTATTAATCTGCATTAAAGTGCAGTATTAATATCTATCTATCTATCTATCTATATGTATATCTATATCTATATCTATATATATATATATATATATATATATAGATATAGATATAGATATAGATATATAGATATATTTCAACTTTGTTTTACTATTGTTGTTGATGTTGTAATTTATTATTATTTTTACTTAATTATTATTTTAATTTTTTATTTTTTGAAATAAATTGGTAGATGTTGCACACTACATATAAAAATGACTTTTTTCCACAATTATGTCAGAATAATTAGAAGTGACATCAGAACATCTCATTACAAGACATATATTGTCTAAATTAACATTTCAGCATTATGAGAAAATGTATTGTTTAAAATACAAAATATATCAAGTAAACAACACCATCTTGCTATTACCTGAGTATTTTAATGGCATAACAAATGTTTTTACAAGATCATTGCTTATTAATAGTTAGTAAGGCAGTTGTTACGTTTAGGGATTAGGGATGTAGAATAAAGTCATGTAGAATAAGGCATTGCTGCATGCTTAATTAGTAATAAATGGCTAATATTCTAGTAATATGCATCCTACTGTATAAGCAACTAAGACACCCTAAAATCAAATGTTACTAATATATATTTGTATACATATAAAATGACATAGCATCTCTTTCTTATGAGAAAATTCTTTGTTTTAATGGCATGAAGCCTTGTTATGGGAACAAAATGCTGTTTAAATTACATAGCATCTCTGATTAACTACATAAATGGGTGGACATAAACAATATGATATGTGGCAGCAGTGCACCGCCATTATATGGGGATGTTTATATTATAATGTTTCTCATAATTAGCAGATTCTTTTAAATTTAGTATAAATGGAAACACGTTTGATTTATATTAAATCAGTAAAACAACAAGACAAAGCCTTTTATCTGCCAAAGAGTGTTCAGTTTTAAATCAGCAGATATTCTAACATTTTTCAGATATGTGTTTTGCATATTCATGCATTTGGACAAAAAAATGCTCAATTTAAAGTGGTTTAGTATTGCTTTAATAAGCTAAATATGATTATTACGTATGTTTCACTAATCTGATGTTGAAGTGACTGGCAAATAAAAAGAGGCTTTCTCTGAAATGAAGCCAGTGCAGTTTTATTTGTTTGCCCTGTGGGTCACGTTTAGCCGCACTCACCTCTATTAACTCCTGCTTATGCATCTCCCATCGGTCCCTTCGCTCTTTCAAGAATTCCAAGTTTCCTCCTCTTCATTAATTGGATTCTGCCTGCATCCTTAGATATTGTCTCTGGGTTTTCTTTCTGTCTGGCTGCACCTGAAAGACCTGGAAAAAGCCGTAGGGTGAACGGCATGTGGGTTTAAACGAGGACATCCCTCCCTTGAAGAACAGGAGAGTTTAAGTTTTCTTTTAAAGACTACACAAAGACATACGTAGTCTACAGTTTTTGTTTTTTTAGATTTTCTTGAAGGTGTAAGTGGTCAGGATGTGATGTTGTCCACGAATGCTGCTATTCACATTTCTTATTTTCTCAACCAAGAGGATACCAATAGTGTCATATTCATTAATGTAAAAAAAAAAAAAAAAAAAAAAATAATACATATAAAAATTCCCTCATTCAGGTAGTAATAAAAAA
>JAUMHG010000033.1:16437731-16452492 GCA_032359395.1 Enteromius anoplus
TGAATTCTGCCGCGAATCACAAAAATTCAAATAGTTCAAATCAAATGGTTCTTTTTAAATGTAATAAATCATTAAGCAACAAACACAATGTAATATTACTTAAAGTGCTGTACAAATACCATAAGACACATTTAACCTGTATGAGATGGCTACATGAGTACTGACATTTCTAGACATTTCTCTCAGTTTGCCTGTCACATGAATCTCAGTAATTTTATCACGAGAAACCATCACAATTAATCTCTATCTAATTCAGTTGTTTATCGCTTATGTTCATATACAGAGTCCTGTTCTCATTTTGCTGTGATGCAAGACTAAAATTGTTACTTAAAGCAGTCAAACAAATGCTGAAACTGCTCATCAAGGCAAATAGTCGCTCCATTGGGATGCAGGATTGTTTGAAAATAATACTATTAAACATATTTCTTCTAAGATTGCCCTTGAGGCCCAAACTCAAGTGTAAAAGATGGCGATTTATTCCTGGATGGATGTCCTCAGCCGCGGGAGTTCATCACACCTATCTGAGCTTTCTCGAGCAGGACGTACAACTTGTCACCTGATGAGCAATTATCATGGTTGATGGGTAATAAATGCTCGAGCATTTCACACCATTTCCCTTTAATGATTTGCACCTGCGCGGCCTCTCATGCGGCACTGACTGACAGACCTGACGTTATTCAGACGGAGTTGTCTCTGTGTTATTAAAATAATTTGTTGACATTGTCAGCTTTATGTAAATACAGTGATCAAAAATAATAAAGTAAATGAGAAACGCATGTGTGATCAGCACACAATTAACATCAATAACATTCAGTGTCAATTTCAAAAGCTCTGCAGGTCCAAATGTTTTTCGAAATATTTAAAGCTCACGCAAAAGTATTTCTGTAATTTATTTAGCATCTTCTTGCCAAAGTTTATCAATTGTTTTCTGCACTATGAAAGTTGTTGCACATGTGACTGATCTGCACTCATATATTTCGTTTTGTGTGGAAAAGAGGCAGTATTTTCATGTTTAGGTAATCTAGTTTCTATGAATAAAGATATTGCCCAGCCTGTACTTTGATAGATGCGGTCTGTCCCGGATGATGATCTTTCTTCCTCCCACCATGTAATGAGAAAGCCTCCCTCAATTGACTTGTTTTGCTCACTGGAGCTCTAATTAAGAACAGGGCAGGGTGAGCAAAAGAAAACAATAGGAGAACCTCTGCTATGTTTCCTCCTGTGGTTCATATTAATAGAGATGGCAGGCACTCATACACTCAATATTTGTATGTTTGTGTGTGTATGTGTGTATGTGTGTGTGTGTGTGTGTGTGAGTGAGATAGAAAGAGAGAGAGAAAAGAAATATCCATAACGATCTATCTATCCATCTATCTATCTGTAAAGTTGTCTGTCTGTTTTGCCTTTTTTTTGATTTATCACGTGTCTTGTCTTGTTTTGTAGTCCTGCCCCTGTAATTAGTGCTTGATTTCATGCCAGCCGTGTGTCCCAGGTGTTTTGAGTTTCCCTCCTTGTTTCCCGTTTGTATTTAAACTGTGTTCTTTTGAGTTCAAACTCTCGGCCTTTTGAATGTTGTAGCCTTGGAATTGGCCAATAAACAGGCAAATAGTAAGCACAAATCTTGAAAAAAAATATATTATTACATTATTGTAATTTTCCCACAAACACAGTTGGAGTGCTGTTTTCTTGGAACTGGAATATTTTTGCAAAATTTCACATAAAGATGCAAAATGACATTTTTATTTCAAATATATGCCAGTCACTTCAATCAAATCACAGTTTAAAACTTGTATTTGTACTTGTTTTTTTGTTTTGTTTTTTTTTTTTTTTACAATATGTGGTACCCTATATTTAATTCCTGATGTAATCTGTGAGTGTGCCTATATATACTTGCCTGAGGTTAAACAACGAGTTAATGCCAATGGGATTTTTGTAAAATGCTGTTTCCATCAATAACAGCCAATCTCGGGCATCCAGAGAGGCTAAAAGCTCAACCTGCTGGTTACATCTGAAGGGACACCAAAATGATCGATAAAAGTGAGCATGTATATAATTCATCAGCCCACATAGAGATCTTTTAGCTTGTGGTATGAAAGGTGGCACACACGTGGGCGAGGAAGAAGATGGTAAATCATTCATCACTATATGAACCCTGGACTCAATTAGTAACACTAGTCTGGTAGAATAGATGATTCCCTCCTCTCATCATAATTTTATAAGTGAAGGACCAGGAGACCTTGTATCTTTGTATTATGTATGGCAGTAAACGCACTGAGCATATGAACTCAATGCAGTAACTCAATATAATAAAAAAATAATAAAAAAATGTTGTTAGATAAAAAATAAAATAAAATTGAAAACATACAGTCAGTGATTGTAATATAATAATTAGTCATTAGTGACTAATTATACCATGAGTTGTCATGAGTCAATAATGCAATACCTAATTTGTAATAATATATAATAAAAATGTATATTATATTATTTGTTGTCATTTTCATGACCACATTATCCCTACTTCTTAAAATTTCAGTCTGTTTTATGTTCCAAAAGGTTGAAATGTCAGAATTAAAAACATTCTACACAAATTAGCGCACACTCACAAGGGGGCATATATTACAACACATGCCCACCCTGCAGAAACATTACTCCTCTACTGTGCTGTCCAACACAAACGATACGGTACTTCCTGTTACGTGCGGGCAGAGCTCCATAGTGTTCTGGCCCTGATTCAAGAAAAGCGGCTTAAAAGAGCTCAGCAGATGAGGCTCAGGGTCATTAATTAACACATCAACTGTTATTAGCGTTGTAATGATGCTGGTTGGGCATCCATGCCATCCTGATTACCAACCATGGACTGGTTAATCTGAATACTCAAGGGTGCTTGATGTACATGGGGTGTGACTTATGCAACATGGCTGTGCTTGCAACCTGATCACTGGGGTCTTATGAGTAAATCCACACTGTATTATGATTTTTAATGGAACATATCATTAAGAAACCTTGAGCTCATTAAAATAGCATTCCGTCACTTGTTCAGCAATGGATGCTCTGCAGAGAATAGGTGCCATCAGAATGAGAGTCCAAACAGCATCGCAATAATCCACAAGTAGTCCACAGAACTCCAGTACACCAATTAACATTTCTTTGAAAAAAGCCAAAGTTTGTCAAAGTCAAAATATGATGCATAATATTGCTTTCTCCAGTGGAAAAAAAAAAAGTAATCTTGGCTTAATCAGCACACACCAACCCAAAACAATTCTAAACAAATATCTTGGTGAGGTTGGATATGAGAGGACAACAGGAGATGGACTTTTTCACTAGATGAAGCGTTCATGGATTATAGACTGATTTTCATTTATGAGTGAACCGATCCTTTTAGACAACTAGTGAAATCTATTAATTTTATAATATAATTGACCACAATTATGGCCATTCATCCTTCCGAAGAGACATCTCATCAGTCATAACACAGACAGCAATATGTTTAAACATCTGGTGCTTTCAAGAGCCTTACATAGTCAGGACATTGACAAAAACTTTAATGAAGTGCATTTCTTTACACATTTGACAGAAAACCTCTTATTTTGATATTTAATTTGTCAAGAATCTTATTTTTACTTCTAAACACTTGCATACACCTAAGCATTTTGCTTCCAAATCTGTTTATTCATAGGCTACTTCAATCCATTATGTTGTCTTAAGAAAGCTTTATAATACACCTCAGTAAGTTTTCAGTTTCCAAAACCTGTGCCTGTTGTTCTTTAGCACGTCACACAAAATATGATGCATTCGATGCAGTTTATTTACTACCATTTGTAAGGTGAAAAAGTCTTGTTTGATCCTTTCATCACAAGAGCTGTCACTAAAACATGTTACAACCACTATTTGTAATGAATAACTAATTTCCAGTCGATTTGCATGTGCACACAAAGGATTCTGATATTATTTCATGTAATCCTGATTATTATGAATGTGAAGAATGTGTTTAAAATCCATTCTATGTACAGTAAGCCTCGTATAAAGTGTCACCAGACTGTCTAGCATCAATTTCGTTTTTTGCCTAAGCAACACCATTCCCAGAGACACACTCTTATCATGTTTTTCCGCCCTTGTGCAACTCCCCTGCCTCTATATTGCATTATGAGTTTTCTCCAACAACAAATTCAGGGAATATCAATTTCATTGAACCACTCCTCACTCATTAGTGTCATAATTAGGTATTGACTTCTGCAGGAGGCGAAAAGCTGATATGTGAGAAGACAGCTTGCCAAACATTTGCTTAGCACAGTCCCATCAGATGAGCCTAATGAATTTAACATGAGGTACAGGAAGCGCAGGAAGCTCACGGCTCCGAAACAAGCATGACTGCAAGACATTGCTGGAGATTGCAGAAGTGTGCCCGCTAAGGCTATCTGTTGTATAAAGATGGGTTCTGGTTGGAGGAAATTGTCTGAGAGTTTTCAAAAGGTTTTTGTGCAATAGTGATCAAATGTATGAAATAAAGGTGCTTCACAATGCCATAAAATATCCTGTTTTTGTCCAAATGGTTACATAAAGAACCTTCAACATCTGAAAACCTTTCTGTTTTGCAAAAGGTTTTGTGGTGAAAGAAGATTTTGGTTGTGTAACGTCCAACGCTTCGTCAACATCAAAATATATCTATCAATCTTTAATTCATTGCTCGGGTTGTGTGATAAATACTGTATCAAGGGTTCGTGCAATGGATTGTGTGTGCACAAGCTCTCAAGGCCTTATATTATATTATTGTTGCACAAATACCGTATGTATTTGGCTTTGTCATACATCCTTCATGCGCCTACAGCAGAGCCGAGAGCTAGACCTCAATAAAACATTAGCTTTTGACACAAGCTTTAGAGGAAATTCTTTTCCATGAAACATGCCTTGCAAAGTTATGATTGATCACTGTGAATCTCTGCCATGACAATGCTTGTCAAAAACAATCAGCTTAATTCACATCTCGTGCAGATTCTCTATGCATGTATTTGCGATACCCTATAGTCGTTTTACTGCCGTTTGCTCACGCCCAAATTCCGTAAATATAACTTAATCTTATTAGGAATTATGCTCCGATTCGACTGGGTGAACTGGGGCTTTTGCATAATGTGGTACCTGAAATGGGCTTTTATTCTCAAGAGCATAGTATGTCAGCAACCTTTAATCAACTTAAAATGTGTAAAACGAAGGAATAAAGGAGTAAAAAAAGTCTATGAAATCAATTATTGGAGTATTTTATTTATATGTTTGGCGAGGGCTTATCTGAAACATAGCAGATCCTTCAGAACGCGAACATTCTTCATCCGCCGCTTCTTTCAAACACACTGTGATAGGGGCTGCTGTGCTTTTGATAAAACACGTTTGCATATCATTTCACACTCGGTTAATTAATTTCTTAAGCTGACGTGGCAGCAGGCTCTCTGGGCTTTCAAACAAGTGAACTTGAGCTGCACTGAAAATAAATCTTCAACAATTGCCTTTAGCTTTTGGGTGGCGAACGGGCCCCGTTTGCATTCGTGATCTGACGTGCATGAATATTTCATACCACCAAGTCTGAGTGTTTTCCCTCGCTAACGGTCATTTGAGTACTGCATCCGATGTGATTCGGTGCTTCTTCATATTTCTCACCTCTGTACACCGCACGGTTTGGGAATCGAGTATGCTTTCTGCCACATTTCCATTCTCACTTCAGGAGAAGTAGCCTAAAAGCCATATCCGTATATGCCTACCCATGACAATTTCAATTTGTATTTGGCCGACGTATGTATATATGAGTGTGATCCAGGGGATATATTTTCGTGATGTTGTCATATATTTACAAAGTGACGGTTGCCATGTTTCCAATCTCCTTCTCTCGCACACTTCAGCTCAATCCCGACGGCGCGCTCATCTCCGGCCCTCAGGGGAGAAGCTCGGCGCCAGCTCTTTCCTTCAACACGCTCTCCATCTGTGCTGACTCTCTCCTTGTTTACTGCATTGTTAACTCTTTGCTTTCATGCTTTTCTCTGTATTTTCTGTGGACCATCTATGAATTCCACTAGATGGTAATAGGTAATAGGATATATAGAAAAATTGGCAGCACTCTTTTTTTTTTTTCTTTTACAGTTCCGTTCCACATGTAATTACTACAATAAGAACATAGTATGTACAATAACTATTTAATAGGGTGACACTTGTCTCGTTACTTCATCTTAACGCAAGTTAAAAATGCTACCATTTATCCCATACGTGCCATCTACTTTTCTTTGGGCAATGAACGATGCTCATTCGCTCATGAATGACTCACTCTTTTGAGTAATTTCTGTTCAAAGGCTTAATCAAACATGTCGGCAAACTAGTGAACTGGTTCACAATTACAGTTCAAGATACCACTACCTTACACATTAAATGCAAAGTTTAATTTATACCCTGAGTAGGCTGTCACAAAGTGACAAACCTGAAACCTGCATTAGCTGCACAGCGGCGTGCGACCTGTTCCGGAATGCCTTTGCCTTGCCTGTTACACATTTGTACTTACAGGGTTGTTACATGTGTTTAGTTACAGAAATATTACAGCTGTAGATACTATGTAGCAATGTGTACTGACACTGTGGTAACATACTAGATATGCTTCTAGTTACTATGTAGGTACACAGTTATTAGGGACAATTAATATAAAGTGGGACCAAAAAGGCTACATTCCGTGTTGAAAAATAAGGTGGATACTTAATAAATGTTTTTGAATTAAATTAAATGTTTTACTATAGGGTGAACTGCAATGAAATGTAACAACCTTTACAATCAATTTGCAGATTGTTTACGTCCACAAACCATTAATTACACATCCAAGGAACTGTAAATTAATAATAAAAGCATAATGCACAATCTATATTGGCTGAGTAAATGGGTAACTAAGTGGCTCTTAGCATTTGGTATTTATTTGTAAGCTCACGCCAACAAAATGTACTAAACGGCTGAAAGCTTGACCAACAAAATAAAACTCTTAATATGTGCCTGAATGGGATTCAAGGTTTTATAGCTCCTTCTCCTTATGAAAAAACAAATGATGCTGTAAGCCTTTTGAAATAAACAAGCGCTGATACCACAAACAATTTGCGTTTTTATTTAGATTAGGATGTGAAGTTACCAGGGCAGCGACATGCTCCAATTTTCTCTTCAGGTTTGGAGGTCACCTTACCTGCAGTAAGCAGAAAGTTATTCTTCCAGTGGCCTTTTGTTTACCTCCGAGAAAAACTGAAAGGCCTGAAATATAGTGCGAATCTGAGTGCCGTTGGCCACCTGCCTATCTCGTAATAGTTTTGTAAAGTCCACGTTCTTTCTCTGTCTTTCTTGTTAAAAACGTGGCCGCCCTCCATGTCTCTCACTTAGCCTCATACATAAACCATGTCCCGATGTTTGTTTTGGCTCAAAGCTGGACGTTTCTATGATGAGCAAAATGAACGGCCAACAATCAAGGGTTTTGGCACAGACTCTCAGGCTCTCGTCGCATGTATTGTCATCCATATTATTGAACTGTCGCTACTCAAGACCCTCGGCGTGTTCTCCCACAATGAGAAACAGACAGGCTGCAATTTGGCTTTAGACTGATTGTCATTGTCTTTGTGTTTATCCTTCTCTGATGTGTATTGTGCAAACACGGCTTTTGATATGGTTATTATGCTGGAAGATAGAGTTTCCTCGTTCCTTTTCCTCACTTCCTGCTTCTTTTCATTTCACTGACTCTCGGCTTTAGACGTGAGGTTTAGTATTGTTTTTGTGTGAGGCGTGTAACTTCTGAACTGCTTTTATTTGGCTCAAAAAATGTAAGTGTAGATGGGTAACTGAACATAGTGATTTTACTAAAACACCATGTTCAGCACCAAAACAGTAGCTCGGATGTCTAAAAAAATGTTGACACAGTGAAATGTCTTTTCTCCATCAAATAACTTTGGAAGAACTGATTTGTTTTGGTGAATTGATTCATTCAGATGATTCATGTGAATAAAATGGTTCAATAAATGATTCACATATTGATTTAGTTCTTGGGCCTCATACTGTATGTGAATTAATTTACCCTCAAAAATGTTCAAATGCAAATTTTATTTAAATGTAAACTACCAGTCAAACATTTTAGAATTGGTTAATTTTAAAATAAATATAATTTAACATTATTAGTGAAATGTGCTCATTTATTTTACATTGATTCATTGTATATATACAGTGTCTGAATATATTTTTTAAAGATTGGGCAAAGATAAGGTGAGCATAATAATTAAGACTTTCAGACTCGTCTCCTACTGTGCATACAATTCCAGTGTCGTCTTGTGGAGCCGAGTACCCCTGCTCTATAGAAACCGTGATATTACCAGGACTGTTCTCTCAGGAGAAAAATCTGAGAAGCTGGAGACTTTAGCAAAGACGTAATACTAAAAAGATCTCATTTGGGATTTATCTTTCCTGGAGGCTCTGGAGTAACTGAAACGACTACGTTTCCCTACAGCGGCAACATTAGCGGAATGCAGTTTTGGCAATTTGACTTAAAAGATGAGGTAAAGGAGTCATAAACCTTTTCATTTATTTCTCAGATAGCATATGGCTTATTCGAGGAGACTGCGTTAACACATCTGAAGCAATCGATCTTCCAGGTTATTTTTAGCCATGAATACATGCAATATTAAAACAAGGTCCCCGATTCAATTCAATTTGCCAACACGCTGCCCGTACATAACAATATAAATTGGATTGCCAGTCCTGAGTCACTGAGAGAGAAAGCTAAACGGGGAAGGGAGGGAGGACGACAGACTGAGAACGAGAGATGAGCGCCAGGACGATAATCAATCATGAAATATGGCGAGACGGTGAGCGAAAATGGCTAAAGGACAGCGTGAGAGAGAAAACGAAAGCTGAAGGCTGCAGGAATTAATCTGGGTGTGGAGGTCAAATAAATCAGGGCCGGCGGTCACTCCGTTTCTTGACCCCCGAATGAAGTCAACTTCATTCTTCTGTTCAGGCCATGCAAACGTACTCATGTGTTGCAAAAGTGATGAATGTCTCTCAATTAGAAGTCATTTTTTGCTCTCTGCCCACCTTTTATGAAGGCAATCATGGTCTGTTAAATGACCGTCCATTTATCTAGGCACCTATGCAAAGGAGAACTGAATGAAAGAGCTCTCAGGCTGTCCAACTTTCCATTGTTGGGCATTCGTTCAGTTGGCATCAATTATTTAATGAAGAATAGTGTTATTTTAAGCTTTAAAACCCAGGAACTAAGTTTTATAACCAGTCAATGCATGGTGCCTGTGAAGAGACTTCAAACTCCAGTTCAAAAGCTGCTGGGGAAAAATGTCTTACATTCATGCATTTGGCAAGCTACTGTATCCAAACTAATAATACTAATAATCAAACAGATTAAAATGGTGAAGAGTTACACAATAAGATTATGATAAAAATTTAAGAAAATAAAGTCTAAAATTGTATAAAGTTATAAATTAAATTTACTGTTAAAAGTTATTTAAAACAACAATTTTGATTATAATTTTAAAAATTTTAATTGAATTTAAATATTCAGCATCATTGCTTCAGTTTTCAGTGTCAAATTATCTTTCAAAAAAATCATTATCATATGCTGGTTTCCTACTTAGTAAGCATTTTTCATTATACGAAATGTTAGGAAATTATGTTTTTTGTGGAAAGTAATATATTTAATTCATCAGGACTTACGGCATTTCTGTATGTCAGAGTAAAATTGCCTTTTATGAATAGTTGACAGTATTTATTTAATTGTATTTTATTGTGGTTTATCATATTTTATTGTAATATTTTGAGATTTCATTAGATAATTATTGAAAGTATAGTCTGCTTTGACCTCAGTAAAGAAACAATTCATAGAAATCAAGTAATGTGTTGTAAATAAACAATTTCATAAATATGAAATAGTGTCCTTTAGTAAATGAGATGAGTAATGAGATTTATGAGTGGGAAAATGGGAGGTTATACTACAGTATGTATATTTTAAAAGAAGGTTATAAATGTTATTTTTATCTTTCAGTTCGTGTTAGTTTTGAGCTTTCCTTTGGCGTATGAAGTACTAAAACCTGCCAAAACAAGCTGTAAAGCAGATTCAATTTAAAATATAAAAGTTGCACTAACAATAGCAAGTGGAAAATCACGGTTTTGATGGCACAGGAAAGAAAATAGCTTTCATCAAACAATTTTATGGGGTCTTTAGGTTTGCCATAACCCTGCTGTCGCTTGGCCTCTGCATCCAAACAGCTTCACTGTGGATTAACAGGTTATGATGAGTCTCAGGCTGTTTAAAAGGGATAGAGAAGAGCGTGAATTACATTTATTAGGTACTTGAGCTAAAAAAAAACAGAGCTTGCATAGCTCTGCCCCATTCCCTCTTTAAAGCTTTCCTTGCAACTTGTCATTAGGTATGACTGAAATGATCGTGAGATTAATTTCTGTGAGGTCAGTTCGGGACTTTAGAGCCTACAGTGTTTTAGCAGCTTGATCCCTGAATGTTTGAAGTGATGCATCAAATTAAATCCGTATTTTCATGCTTGGTAATTTTGGTAGCTAAAATAAAACATTCAGAGCTTTAATTCTGCTCTTTGACAACTGACATAAAATCTGGTGGAGCAGGTTGGAGAAGACAATTCTTAAAAAAACATTATTTAATAACCTTGTGACTAGTAGTGTATACTGTATGTAAAATGCATGGAAATAATAAGAAATAATCTGTTGAACTGATACTATTCCTGTTTCAGATATGAGGAAACATGATCAGATGAGACTGTCTCCTGAAGCAGTGGATGTCAAACAACATTTGTGCACCAGAACATGTAAGTGTTTACTGAGCAAACCTGACACTAACCCGACATGCAAAAGCCTTTTGATGATTACGCCCAACTAACTAGAAGAAGAGAGCAAGTTTTTGTTGTCATCTCTGTGGCAGATGTTTGAAATTAAACCAGTGGCAAACTGTCAGCCATCAAAGAATTAGCTGCAGCATAATATATTTCCCCTTCATATTTAATATCATTAGCAGGAGCCGTAATAAGAGCGGTGAAACGTTCACCTCCTCCTCCGTCTGACACCGGGCTGAGCTGCAGCAACTCATGTGCATTTGAATTGATCTGCACTGATCAGAAACACAATTACATCTTGCTCGCTCATAATAAAACATGGGTAAGTGGGTTGGAGAATTCATTTATATACATATACCCTATAGCTTACTGACAATAACGGATGCCTTTCATAAATAAAAGACAGATCTTCAGGAGAGGGCACTTTAACCACAATGCAGTATAACTGGAGAAATGTTGGACTAATTGATGAAAACCTTCTCTTTATATCTTTTTGAAATTTCTTCGTCCAAACGATGAGAATTGGGTTTCTGCTGTTTTAAATTGTGTTAAATGACTACCTTTTTTATTTAAGGACCTGTGCAGGACAACCTACAGTATAAAGACTTACCATTGTTTGGCATTCACTCAATGTTCATTCATTATTTAATGCTGGATAGTATCATTTTTTAAAGAGAGAACTAATTTAGTAGTCGATGTGCAACACTTTCCAAAAACATCCAGGTCCCAACCTCTAACTTAAGTGCAGTTTATTCAAATAGAAAAACTCAAACTTTTGCTGAAAACTTTTGTAGAGATGGAGAAAAAGCCTTATATTCTCTGATACTTCTTCTTTCTTCGTGTTTTTTTGATTGGTGCTCCTCTTGTAGTCTGTACTCAGACGCACACCCACGGATCGTCTGATTTACATTTATGCAATTGGCAGACGGGTATATTACAGCGCATTCGAGATGTATACTTTATCAGTTTGTGATTTCCCTAAGAATGCGATTTTCAAGAGTAAGGACACAGGGATTTCTCCTCAGTCGGTTAAGTCTTGTTTAAAAAGTACCAGGCTAAAACAATGAGCACTTTGAGGAAGAAGTAAATAGTGGAACTCAAATAAATAATTAAATCGTAATGAAAATATTGTGAATTGACAACATCTTGCGAGTAGGTAGATAAACAAAATAAATAAATAATGTTTTCCACAAAAAATATAAAGCAGCACAACTGTTTTCAACAATGATAATAATCAGATTTTGTTTTCTTTTTTAGCCTATTAGACTGAAGGATTGTGCTCTGAAGACTGGATTTATGATGCTGAAAATTCAGCTTTACATCTCAGGAATAAATAACGTTTGATATATATTCAAACCGAAATTTGCTAAAATATTTCGCTATTTTACTGTATTTTTTATCAAATAAATGTAGGCTTGGTGAACATATGAGATTTAACTGTTGCTTTATATGTTAATTAGAAGGTCTCTTCCTGTCTCAGTGTGCAGTTCCTGCACCAGACATTATGCCGCAAGCCAAAAAGACCATCTAAACAGGATTGGTGTCCTCCAAATAAAACCAAGAGTTAAGATGTTTCTCCTATTGGGCTCTTCTGTTTTAATAACATAAAGCTGTTCCCCCCCCCCACCCCCAGTGGCCCAAACACGGATTGTCGGATTGCTCTCAAGCTGGGCAGTTATTTGTAAAATGTTACTGGACAATGAATGTGGGCTCGGGGACAGACCGGGACACAATGTCGTAATGTGCTCTCTGGGTTTGGCTTGCTGATAGCAACAGCTGTTGTGTCCGCTGTCCCTGCCAGCGGGTCATTCCCTGCCCACTGCCGGTCGCTCCCTCCAGCGTGGGTGGTTATACCTTTCTGGGACTAAAGCGTAATTGAGAATAATGAATGCTTAATTTTTTTACGGAGGGCAATGCGACCACTCTCCTGTCAGGATGATGCAGTGCCACCCATGTATATTCATCAGACATTCACCAGCCAGGGATTTGATCCTTGTAGGTACAATCAGTGCAGGTGATGGACTAATTATCCTGGTGTGTCTGCACAGAGGACTCGCAGATGATAATGTAAATATAATTAGTTGGGAGTCATAGAGTCTCATATATATATTAGAGGTGCCCCCCGAAAAGCCGACTATTCGATTAGTGCAGCCTGATTCGACTCGCAGTATATAAGTCAAATTTTTGCGGGGAGTTGATCATACCATTTGCCTATACCGGGGTGCTCAATGTCTGATTTCATATAGAACTATCTGTTTTCTCCCAATACGTTAATATACAGTCCATAAAAATAATGCTGCAAATAAGAATCTAAAAAATAAAGAAGCTTAAAATAAACATTTGAACCTGCTTTTCACAAAGTGCAGCAAAGTCATGAAGGTGCAGAAAAGGAGAGAAGAGAAAACTATTGCTGCATTTCTTCACAAAAGTTCAGCATCGGTGAGGTCAGTCAAAGTTTGTTTGTTTACTTGATCCTTCACAAATTCACAATGATTTTCTCAGAGCCGCCAGCTGCTGCAGTTACGTACAGTAACTACAAGCAGACAAAGAGGCTGTGTGATTTCTTGCTCCTCAAAAGACCATTGTCATTTGTACTGCACCAATACAACAACTCCAACCCCAATTTGGCCTTCAGCTTTAGGGAATAATATGCATTTTTTACCATTCCTGCAAATGTGCAGAAGAAGTTTCTTACTTTATCTGTCTCCCGCTCCCCTACGGAACAGGTATAAAGTGCAGAAGCGTTCATTTTCGAGCGCCTTTGCTTTTTATTGTACCATTAAAAGTTATCTGCTCCCCGAACTTGTTAGCGCGAGAACTTTTCGAATCGTTCCGGAGACGTCACAAAAAGTGGCTTAAAAAGCCCCCAAATGAGAATTTAGGAGGCGTCTGTGTAAATCTGAACCACTCAGTGCACTGTAATGTGACTGGAAAGCCACACTCCTTCCATATTGGAAAGGGAGCATGCTGTGTCAAACTGTGACCAGCCATTGAATTATTTGGAGACATTTAAAGCTTCCTAATAGATTGCCTGATCTGTTCCTTTTCTACCAGGAGCCACAGACCTCAGAGCAGCCTTTCCATTGCGTCCACCGGACCGTATTTCCTTCGAGACAAATATTAAAATGCATCTAGAGGCAGCTGTGCATGTTATTATGTGGATTCTCCATTTCCACAGCGTGAATCCCATCACCCGCCGGCTCTGGTCGTTCACGTGCTTTCACTGAAAAAAAAGCCTCCAATAATTTGGTTCTCTGCTTTATTGAGGCCTGCTGTCAAAGGACAAAGAATTAACGCTGTTTATGCCCATTAGGCTTTTTAGTCACTGCAGATGTGAATGGAAATGGGGTCTTTGGATTTTGAGCAGCCTGCTGATATGCCATTTAACCTGCAGGAAAAACTAATCCTCCGTCTGATGCAAACACAATCTGGGCCAGTGTTTGGAGTGAAACTACTGCTTTCTGCGCCACATGAATCTGAAAATATCAGTGTAAACAAAGAACGACAGATGATCGAATGAGTTTAATTGTTGAAAAACAGCATGTCCCAAATTACCATAATACTGGGTCAAGTGTTAAAACAAGTTCTGTTCATTTCAAAAAGTGTTCACCAAAAACTTTTACTTTACTTAAAATGTATTTACCCTCCTGTCCTCTAAGTAAGGAATAATTGACGACGGGCCGTTGAATTATTAGAAGAATAATGCACACCCGACGCGAAGCGAAGTGGCCGTTACACCTCGGGTGTGCATTATTTTTCTAATAATTCAACGGTCCGAAGTCAATTATTCCGCTTATAGTACGGTTGCCACACCTCAACACATCGATCAGATGATATATTTCAAGGGATTCGTCCGGTTTTTCTACTTAAATCGCTATTGTGAGTAGGATTATTTC
>JAUMHG010000033.1:16456854-16467611 GCA_032359395.1 Enteromius anoplus
ATGGAGCTACAAACACAGCACACTCCCAACAGATCAACAGGCAGGCAGGAGCAATCGAGCAGGAGCAATCGAGCAGCATATTCTATAATTCATGTTTCTTCAATGACAAATTTCTGACAAATTTCTGCTTACAAGAAAGGTTATCATGATAGATGACGTGCATTTCTCAGTGATATTCATAAATATGGGTTGCACAAATCTCACATAATTACTTATGGATTTGTGTCAATGATGAAGCAAAACTGGGAATGCGTCTAAGCCACCAGTGATTATATGCCAGTGGTTTAACGCAGTTATACCTGGATTTACTTTGATCTACATCCTTCATAAATATGTTAAAAAGGAAATAAATGTGTGTGTAAAAGCACGGCTTCTTTTTTTGCAGAAAATGACAACATTTATATGCATCTGGCACCACTTAACTGTCACTCACAGCAATTAAAGTACTTGGCGGTGTACTTGTACTTTGATCTACCTGTGTGATGCTTTTGGAAAATGTTCTGCCACGATTATAGAAGGATCTTCAAACAGCTGGTTTTGCTTGAATCTCAACTTAAAATTATTTAAAACTACCTTCCATGTTAATTTATAATATCTGTAAATGCATACATGTAATGCATATTTTTGGTTAAGAAAAATATGTTACGTTTATTTTGTAAGGACATTTATATATGTATGTACTTTTCGAAAGATATGCTGTACACACATTTATTTATTTGAATTTTATTTTAATTTCTTTTGGCTCGCTTGATTCTCAACTTAATGTTTAGGTTAACCGAGAAGTGGATCATTTCTTCATATATGATGAGTCACAAAGTGAGTCAATAAGCTGTCCTTTGAAAAATCCAATTCGTATTTTCAGCGAAAAGAGAATCCCTTCATTATTCACTCATTTTTATAAATGCAAAGAAGATGTTTTGATGAATTTATTTTTAATATAAAACTTATCATGCTTAGTGCTTTACCTCTTTGTAATTCCATTCAGAAGTAATTTAATTCTGACCATTTAGTGTCCAATGAAATTATGTGGGTTTTAAAGATTTGGGTGCAATCTAATAAAGACAAATTGCAGGAACATATTGCATATAAGGCGTGGGCTGCTGTACAGCGTGCGGTTTCTTCGTGTAACTGAGAGGCGTTCAATCACTCTAAAGCAAGCATGAACAACTGTAGTGCTGTGTTTCCCAACGAGTGAGCAGGCAGAGAAAGAGTTATGAATGCAGGCCAGGTGAGCTGACCTCATCGGCTGGAAATATGCACTAGATTTCTGTGAATCAGCCTCGCAGACTGAACCTTTAAGATGAAATATTACCATGACTGACACCCTGCAAGCCTCTGCACACAAACAAGAACTGGGTGAATCTCACTAGAATCTGACAAGAACATGGCCAAATCATATTCCACCCCCAGATCAACAAAGAAATATGGAACAAAAGGAAGTGCAAGCTGTTCCAGGGATCACCAACATTAATTCTGTAGCCTAATGAAAATCAAATGAGAATCGGCATGTAGAATTATAACCAGTAACACTTTACAATAAGGTGTCATTTATTAACATTAGTTAATGTATTTACTAACAAAAACAAACAATGAACAATACATTAATTACAGTATTTACTCTTTTTTTTAACATTAGGTAATAAAAATACAATTCATTCAGCTCACAGTGCATTAATGTTAACAAACACTTGTGATTTTAATAATGCATTAGTAAATGTTGAAATTATAACTAATATTAATAAAGGCTCTGAAAGTCTTGCTCATTCTTAGTTCATGTTAACTAATGTTGTTAACTAATGTTAACAAATGAATCTTATTGTAAAGTGTTACAGAATGACCAAATACATAAATTATAATATATAATAATAACAATATAATAATAATAATAATAATAATAAATAAATTATAATAATGAATTAATTATTAATTTAAAAATTGAAATTTTTGTAATTAGATTTTTATTGCATTTCAATTTAATTTATTTTAGAATTTACATTTTGAGAATTACAACAATAAATAATGTTAATTTTAAAATGTTAGATTTTTTTTTCTTTGTTTTTGTTTGTTGAATATGATTTTTATTGATAGTTTTTGGGAGATTTGTTTTTTTTTTTATCTCACTTGTATTGGCATTGCCCTAGCTTTTGATCAATTTTGTTTTGTTTTGTGGTTAGAATATGATTTTAACATTTTTATTGACATGATTTTTTAGATTAACCTAGCTTTATTTTGTAAATATTTAATTATTTTAATTAATTATTTTCTAAATTACTTTTGCTATATTTTGATTTATATCAGTGTTTTTTTTTTTTTTGTTTTTTTCTTAAGATAAACTCAGCTGCATCTCTCAGTATATCTATGGAATAGGCAAACATCATACTTTATCTGACCAGTGGCAGTTTATATTCCCAGAATGCTTTAATGAAAAATGCCGGAAGGGCAGCCCGAAATATATTCTCAATGCAATTGAATGTTTAATGATTTCTGCCCCCAAGTGAAAATAAGAAGGAGTTGTTCTTTAGCCTGAGGATGACTGAGCCAGACAAAACATTCTCATCCAGATCCTTGCTCTTAGCATTTTTTTATTCTTTTTTTTTTTTTCTTTTTTTTTTCTTTTTTTGCAACAACCAGAAAGTCTTGAAATTCTGTGCAATGAAGGGTTAACTTGAACTTGCATGAACTCACTGAACAACATCATTGTACTCTTGTAAATGTTGTATTAGTTGTAATAAAGTATTTAAGTAATATCCTTACATGCCATAAATTTTAAAACAAATGTAAAATATATAATTTTACTAAGAGCAATGCAAACACTGCTCTCCGTTTTTCTCAGCTGATATGTATTATTTAATATAATTTCTTGACTTTGTGTGGATGTACTGAATACTTTGCAAAGCAATATTGAATGTAATACTAAGAAATAAGACTCTGGGCCTCTATACTAAACTCACTGAATGCATTGGGTAGTGCACTGGATATATGCACTATCCAAAGTAATATAACACTACTTGTTTATAACCAGCCCCCAGAGGCCTCATAGCACCAGGGGCCTCCAAAGTCTCTCATGGCCCCAAACTGCCTTAGAGCGTTATATGCAAGAGCCCTCAGAGAAAGCTGACCAATAAAGCTCTCCAGTTCACCATCAGCAGATATTTGGAGGAATGGCCTCTAAAGATGTTGTCAAGAAAATGAAGTCATTTACAAGAACAAAGTACATCTAAAGTATGGAACTTTTTGTGTGCTTCATCAAAAAAGAAAAAAAAAAGAAAGATCATGAAAATTAAAATGATGTGAAATCTGTACATGCCATATTAGCATTTCCTGTCAAATTTTCCATAAAGCAGCGGGACGCCAGCCTGTGCTCAAGACAGGAAGCCGCCCACAACAACAAATCAAGCGAAATCTGTTCATTCAGGGGAACCTCTAATCAAATCCCTCATTCAACGGATGCAGGCGGATGATGCCAGATTTCCCAATTTGTTTTCAACACCTCTGTGTTTCTTCATATTGCTGTTTGTCAGACTCTCAAGGCACACAAGCTGTCTTACACGCCCGCCATTTGTCAGGATGTGGGACCCCGGGGGTCCGTCTTTAATCAAATCATCTCCCTATCCCTGTGTGTTCATCCTGAACATGACTTTCTTTCGGCCAGCCTGATTTGTGACCTGGAGGTCTCAATAACCTGAACCGAAGATTAAACCATGTTTCAGGCTCTGATGACTTGTCAGTCAAATTGTGCCATTAACCAAATCTAGGTCATGACGGTGAGCTTCAGATAGCTGTTCCATCTTATGTGAGACACGTATAAAGAGAGAGCTGTCATGACTCTGGGATGATGAAAATGATCTTTACATAGCCGAAACATTCTTTCTCTCTTTCTCTTTCTCTCTCTCTGGGTATAATGCAAATTATTTTTAAACACACACACATATATGTAGGCTGCATATATTAGTGCTGAGCAATGATTAATCACGATTAACTGCATTCAAAATAAAGGTTTTTGTGAACATAATATGTGTTTGTACAGTACTGTATATAAAAATGCTACATTTTGTTTCAGATTTCATTTTCGATTTTGACTTGAGGAAACAACTTCAAATTTAGACATTACATTTACAGATATTTACATGTAGTTGTTTAGAGGACATTATTAATACATTTTAAAAAATGGAATTTGAAAAGAATTGAGAATGCTAGTGTTAGAGGGTTTTATCATTTATAAATATTTGTCTTTTATAAAAGTTGATTTAAATGCATGGATATCCACCTGTCTCTATGGTACCGATCAACCAAATGCAACTGAAATGCATCCAAGCATTGAGAAAGAAATCTGCACAGCAACATTTTTTTTCACATTTTCTCCAAAACCTAGTTGATATCATGCCTCTGATTTCCCCCGGTTGTTGTTACTCTTGAAAAACAGCAGACAGCGGCTCGGTAGAAATGACAGAACCGTCACAGTTCTTCACGAGAAGCAGCTTCTCCGCCTAATCTCACCATCTTTCACAGCATGAGGTACCCAGACTCCTCCAAGTGTTCCTCGTCTGACAGGAGTGAAGTGGCTGCAGGAGTCAGTACGGTTCTGGAGGTTTGTGACGCTTTAGGGGGTTGATGGATCAGGGCTCGAGTTAAAACTCTTTCTCTCTCTCGTAGAGGATGATCAACCTGCATGTCAGAGAGAGTCTCCAAATCAGGCACTAGATCTGAAGCCTGCAGCTGATATTTCACCTCCCCGGCGAGAAGATTGGACCTCAATGTCAAACACCCTCTTGATCTGCGGGCTGAAGAGGTGGACACATGAGCAGGAGCGTTTCTGGTGAGCAAGGTTGTCGCAAAAACCACATTCTTGATACTCCAGTACAACAGCAGAAGCTGTAACAGTGTACGCAGTTCTTCATTTAAGGGTCCAAACAGCTGATAATAACAGCACAGTAACCCAAACAGCTTTTGCAGATTTTCACTTCATAACACATTAATTGATGGATTGGATTATTGGGATGTTTTTATCAGCTGTTTAAACTCTCATTCTGATGGCACCCGTTCACTGCAGAGTATCCGTTGCTGAGCAAGTGATGTAATGCTTCATTTCTCCAAATCTGTTCTGATGAAGAAACAAACTCATCTACATCTTGGATAGCCAGAGGGTGGGGAATTTTCAGCTAATTATCATATGTCTCTTTTGCGGCACAGAAATGTTGTCCACAAAAGAAGAATTTACCTTAATATGTTTTCAGTTTGTTTATTGTACATGCTTTTGTTGTTTTTAGTAATTTCCTGTTTAAGTTAAATATTGTCACTCTTCTGTCAGTCCCTCATTTTTGAAGTAAAAAAAGCACATCTCTGATAAAACCTTATCATTGCATAGTTGTCTGATCTAAGGATCAGAGAGAGCCTGGGAAATGGTCGTTTAAAAGAAATTATAACTGTTTTTGGAACAAGAAACATTAGCTAACATTTTAAATGGACTTCAGGGGAAAATATGACCCATTTAAGCAAAAAGCATGGACGTAAATAATAGACCCAACTAACCAGAATCACAAGAGATTATCCTATTTGACCGAAACAAATGCTTCTACTGCCCAAGTGTGGATGAGCTTAACTCGATGTGAGATTCAATTAGTTCAGTATCTTTTAGCCTTAAGAGGATGTGCTAGAGGAGCTCTCCATTTTTAAGAGGCTTCATTAAAACACTTAATGTGCATTTGCATTCATGTCTGAGCATGAATACAACTAAATATTACAGTGGTTTGTGTATGAGAATGTGTGTACAGGTAAAAAAAAAAAAAAAATGTGTTACTTTTCAGTGCATTTCAGTAAAGAGTATTTCTTTTATTCTCCCTTTTTAATGTATTTATTAATTTTCCAACATTACAAGCATCATCTCAAGTCGAACAAGACAACTTTTATTTTAAATTTAAATAAATATAATAGCTAACCACTCCAATAAATCAATTTGAGAAAGAAATGAAATAGAGAATGACAAGATTGTACAAACTATCTATCTAAGCCCATATGTTTCAAAACTGGTTAAGAATGTTAAGAAATCGTACATTGTACATATTCCAGTATAACCCTGTGTCAAGTTCAAAAGAATACATTTTCTTGCCAAAAATGTTAGAAACTTGCAAAGTGTCTTTTTATGTTTGATCATGTCATCATATTTTCCAATCAACATACAGAGTATTTTTTTTGAGGAACTCTACTATATTTTATTTATCATGTATAAATGTCTTATTCAATAACAAGGCAGACCTATTCATTATATTTGTACTATTTTATTATTATTATTATTATTATTTACTTTTCTGTTACATTGCTATGGGAAAAGTCACTATGAATAAATTATTGATCATTTAAACTAAATCCTTCAAACATGCTGAGTCATTAAGGCAGTAAACAAATGACCGTCTTTGAATGAGTCATCGAATTCTCTTGATTCAAGAAAAGGAATTTGTTCAGGAACCAGAGTGAGTCAGGGAATCTTTTTTAACTCAACCTTTTCATTCAGGAAGGGAGCACCACTACTGTCTGTACACAGATATTGTCTCAATGTTTATTGCACTGTCACATACAAAAATAAGACCACACCTGCAATTCAGCTGTTTGTCTGAATATTAGTGCGGCTGTAATTCGAAAACTGATCTCACAACCTGGCTTAACTTTTTCAGAAGGATTTCTGAATACAACTGGTATATAGCTGTGATACTGACATGTATTAACTGACATTTAGCACATTTGATGCTGTGCATATCTGTCAACAATCCTATTTTCTTACTGTTTGTAAGTGTTTAATTTGCAGTTATTTGTTTTTATTGTGTTGTATTGTACTGCATTATCTTATTCATAGTGAAATGGCAGACATATTTTTATTTTTCATATAAATGGTTTATTTGTGTGTGCGAAAATGCTCTAAAAATTGAATGTTTTATGCTTTAGGAGAGCAGATTTCTTGGCAGTTGTATCTTCATGGCCAAAAAGTTTTGGTTTTTATGGGTCACATGTACCGCCTGAGCTTTTGGCTCGTAACAGATGGCTTCCCTGAACACCATCCTCCTCTCAAATACGTCTGCAGCTCTTTGGATGAAGATCCCAAAGCCCACTCATCCAACTGGAAGCCGCTGCAAGTGAGAAAACCACACAGAATCCTCAAAAGAGTGTATCCCTCGGCCGTAAACGCGTGAGAAAACCCACATATGGGGATTTCCTTGTCTGGAAAAATCGGATCCTAATTGGGGAAACTCTCTGCCCACACAGGATGTATCATGGTGAAGACTGCCAAAAGAGGTATGATGGCATCTGCTTTGGCCCGTGGCCACCTATTCACTCCTCGCGAGGAGTTTCTTCTCTTCTACTAGTTTGAAGTCTTCTCTTTGTGCCTCCGCAAAATGTACTCCACTCAAACTTTCTATTAAGGAATAGTCCACCCAAAAACACCAGAATTGGTCATCATTTAGTCAGTCTCATGTTGTTCCAAACTTGTAAACTGATATTTTTCCCTTGGAACACACACTTGACACATCTCCAATCTGCGCACTGTGAACATGAGCTGTCAAGTGCTATTTTAATACTATTTATATGCTATTATATTTACATAGTCTGGATACATTTTTTTTTAAACTCCTACTGCGTTTCCCTGAAAGAAGAAAGTCATACACACCTAGTAGGAGGGCTTGGGGCGAGTAAATTATGAGGTAATTTAAAATTTCGGGTGAACTGTTTATTAGACTTGTTTGAATTTGAATGATTCAAATAAAAATTTGATTTATTTATTCACATGATGCAAGTAAGCCATGGGCAATAAAGAAAAAAAGAAGCTCTGACACAAATGAAACACTTTCATGAACATCTGTATGAAAAATATATTTTAAATAACATTTGAGAACTGCATGAAATACTGTCATTGGGATTATTATTTAAAACCTAGTGTTCTCTATATGTTGTGTAAAAAAAAAAAAGTGCAGCAAGAACATTCCTGGAAGTTTCTGCCTTTGTGTTCTCTAGAAGAAACAACATGAAAAAGTGAGTATGAACGACACGAGGTTTGTTTGTGGGGTGAGTTATTCTTTTCCACTGCTATTTTCCTGCTGTGCTTTTGTAGGCAGAACTTAAGGCGTCTCAAAAGTATCTTAACAGCTCTATCTTTGTAGGCTTCACACGTCTGGTGCTCCGTGACCCGGTGGTGTCAAAGGGACAAACTGGTTGCACCTTTAGGCCGCGTGGGTGGCGTTCCCAACATCATGCATCATTTAACAACGCCCACACTTAGAGATGCGCTAAAAGCCTCAATCCCTCACCGAAGGAGCTGCACTGAGAATACAACCCATTTAGAGCTTCCTTCTCCACGTCCGTGTTATCATTTGTTACGTCAATAAGAATACTCCTATCCCCCACACACTCGTAGCCCGTAGCCATATTTCCAGGCCAGGCGCTGATATATTTTTCTCGGCGGAGGGCGCCTGGGTCCGCACATCCATCACGCGGTGGCTATTTTCAGGGAGGCCGAGCTCCTCGATCATTCTCCCATAGTAATGCGAGTCAGAAGACATCAGTGGGTGTAATGGCATGCTCGGCTCGGCCCCCTCCTTCCAGCGGCCCGCGCAGATACGCTCCAGCACTAAAGGGACGACACAGATACACTTACATCTTTTACGATGATGTCGTTCTTCTGTTCGACATCTGCGTTACGACCCTCTACCAGGTTGCAGGGAGAGTCCGAAGTCATCTGTGCCCATTTCTCTGAGATTGTACGTGAGTTATTGCCAAAAGGTACTTCACTGGTGGCGTCCAACGCTGGCGCTTCTTTGAAAGAGGGGGCAAAATGCCACGTGAAGCCATTCCAGGAAAAAAACTGCTTCTGCCCGAAACGAGAAACGGTAAATCAGTGAGTATACAAAGGCTGAGAGATGAGAAGCTGTCACAGGATGGAAACAAATGGTCATTGTGGGTCTCAGCCCAGAAAATCATAGCGACCCATAATTCACTAAAAGCTCTTTGTTGTTTACGAGTCGTACACTAGGTGATGTTAAGGGGTTGTTGGAGCACTTGTGTAATCCTTTTCATCAGAGGATTGATTTGTTAATAATACACCTTTTTAAGTGTCAGCTTTTTTATTTATTGATTTGAGGTATTTTTTTATTCATAATTTATTTATTTATTTTTTCACTTCAATCAATCAATTCAATTAACTCATTAACTTTTAGTGCTATATACATACATACAATTTCGATCTAAAGTATTCAACCCCCCAAACAATGTGCAAGCTTTTCTACATCAGTGTCAGTTATCTATTATTTCCTCTGGTTTTAGGCATTACTCACGGTTAAGGTGTAGAGTCAAGACTGTATTTGTGCATTAAAATGTTGTTCTAGGGTCAACAAAATATGTTGACCTAGAGACACATCGAAGTTGGCAAAATCAGGACGTGCATTTTTTGGCGTATTCAAAATGACACTGTTATATAAAATATCAAACTTTCTTTGTAAAACATACTTTTTGTAAAACAGTATTTTTATTCAACCCCATATGCAGCATTGCCGTTTTTTTAAGTCTTGTAGGCCATGGAACAAAATTGTACGGAAGTCTTTGGAAAAGTGATAACAATACTTAACTTGATTGCACTGTTACATATACATAAAACTAGCTCATGAATGTGCTAAAATTGTCAAAAGAGCTCTGACAAAAGCTATAGAAAAAAAAGCTAGGAATTGCTGTATTGCATTAGAAAGTTTATGGCTGAAAGTTCCTGGAGACACAGCTGGCACCGTCAGTGATAAGTTTAAAGCACAATTTCATCAAAGAGAATAAAATGTTTGATCAGAGCAGCTGAGAAAAAAAAAACTCTATATTTTATAATGCCCAAAACTTGAAAGATGGTTGGATGAAAGGAGAAAACATATAAATGCAGAATGTTGTATTTAGGTTTCTTTAGTACTTTTAATTTCAACCCAATTTAAAAAAAATAATAATAATAATAGAAAAGCTTTTTGTCTAATATTCATTCATTTGTTAAAATTGTAGCTTAATCTGGTCATTTTCAATTAATGGAAACTATTAGTTTTAGCTTGTTTTTTTGTTGTTGTTGTTGTTGTTTGCACTAAAAAAGTGGTGTAGGATTTATTTTGAAAGTATTGTTTTATTATGGTTATTCGTTAATTTTATTGTTGTTGTTGTCATTGTGCAAAACCTTTTCCAATGATTTTTTTTTTTTTTTTACAGCTTAAAAAAAAATAATTTAGTTTAGTGTACATTGTTTACTGGGGCACATATATAATATTTGCATACTACCAATGTTCAGCTTATGTTTATACACCTGGTAAGTATAAATTTGTTATGAGTGGTAATGAAAAACACACCCTTTTCTCAAGTGTCAGCTCAACTGAAGGACATTCATAACCAATGGCAATAGTGCTGTTAATTATGCATGGAATAAACTACATGACTGTATTATCGTGCTGATTACACGGCTCCTTACTAAATAAATACATGGGCATGATTTATTGATTTGGGTTTAAATTGAGTTTAATTGTATTATGCAATAAAAAAGAGGAGTGACTAGTTGTTTCTTTATACAATTTGATAAAAATGTATTGCTATATAATCTATTTATCTATTTTTTAATGTGAAAGTATATGACTTCTAACTATTTTCAGAATCATAAAAAATATGTTCTTTTTGTATATAATATTAGTTTTTATTTATTTAAAAAAAAATGTTTACAAATTCGTTTTTATTCTGTGTGTGTGTGTTTATATATGTAT
>JAUMHG010000033.1:16472429-16500536 GCA_032359395.1 Enteromius anoplus
AGCAGTTTCAGAGCGTGGTCACGCTGGAGGCGTTCCCAAAGCGTTTTTGGACGCAGTTCGAGTTCCTGAAAAGGAACAGCTGCTTTTTTAACAGTGTATTTACCTATATACAGTACAATTCAGTCATCCGTGTCTTTGCGTTGTTTTATGTAATATATATATATATATATATAGGTGAATTGTGAAAAAGGTTTATTCGTTTACAGTATTTTTGTGACTTATTACAGTGAAATATTCTATTTTCATGATATGTAAATCATCAAAAGTTTTGCTGGTTTCATTTTGATGACTAGAGCTTACAGCTCTTCAAAGTCAAAAAAGTCCAGCCCCAATCTCAAAATATTAGAATATTTACATTTGAATTCCAACAATTGACCATCCTTACACATTTCGAGTATCGCTTGTCATTTGAAACTACAAAAATGAAAAAGCCTGCTGACTTGGCAATGGTCAAAAAGATGATCATTCACACCGGACACAAAGAGTCAATATATTTATATTGCATAATATATGTTTCTATGATACTTATATATTTTATAGCATATCTTTTCACATTTATTTTGTTGTTATTGTTTTATTTATTTTATTTTTTTAAATTATAAGACAGTTTCCACTGAAAAGCCTTACTATTACTACTTTAATTACAAAAAATAACAATATCATGTTTTTATGAATCTTTATCACAATATTGAGAATTTGTCCTGTGGTGGGAAAAATCAATACATTTGTAGAGCGCTTCCACCTTCATTAACTCACTTGTCCGTACTGAGAAGACACTAGAGCTTTTGCGCTATTCTGTTTTAGACATTAACTTGCAAATACATACTTGTCGGAGGGGATATGCGAATCTATTTTGGACTGCGTGGAGGATGCCATAGGCTGCCACTAGAGACACAAACACTAATGCAGTTTTTATGAGGGATGTGTTACAGGGTGGCCTATCATAACGGCATAAAAACAACAAATCAATAATTTAGTCTCCACGGCCAATGGTGTGTGCACATTGCAGCATGCTAACCCAACCAAGCCAAAGAGGCATTGTAGACAACAGTGCTAACAGCTTGTGTCTGTTCTCCAATGCCTTTAAATGTTGGACAGCATTAAAGATTTTTTTTTTTTAATAACTATACTTTTCCTCTTGAGTTGAGGATTCTCATTACTTTGACGTAAAGGCCTCATCCAAGGATTCATTATCTGAGGAAATTTCTCATTGTACATTGCAAATAAACAGCCCCAGCTTTTACTGTTCAAGGACGGAATGAGCTTTCATTCAAACGCACCAAAAATCTAAAGTCTTGACTTTCAGACCAATTATTTACATCAAAAGCCTCTCAATTCAATTTGTTAGGCTGCACTTCAGAGGGAAACCGCTAAAAGGAAAAAAAATTAGACTATTTCATAGTCTAATTCTTTAATCAGTGGTGTTTGCTGAGGTAAACTTCAGTTTTAGCACAATATCATTGACTTGGAGGATGACTTTTTTTTTGTTGACCAAACTATGAAACTATCATGTTTGAAATCTAGTTTTGACACTTAAAGATCTACACTTAGGATCAAAATGCTGTCTGGCGCATTTCTTTTTGAGAATACAGTGTGATTCTGAAGAACTGAATACACATGAATCATCAAAACACTGTCAATTATTTAAAGAGAATGTTTTGAAAAATAACTCCAAGTCAACCGCAGTGAAGCTGGTGAACTTTTGAAGCGTGCTTAGAGATGTGTGTATTGAGTATAGGGTTAGCATCAGCTGTTCACTAATATTAAGATGTTTTCTGCTGTGTTTGGTTTCTGTATCTTTCCTGTTATGTCTATCAGGTCAGTTTCAACAAAAGAGATGATCTGTAAACCAGATTTTTATTTTAATCTTGAAAAAACTTACGGTTACTGCTAGTTCCAACCTGATCTCACGGCAATTTGTACATATTTTACAAGGTGGCAATTCGTATGAATTTGTATTATGAACCCCGCCCCTAAACCTACCCGTCACAGGGTTTTAGACAAATCGTACAAAATCGTACGAGTGAGGTTGTACGAATTAGTATGAATTGGCACTAATTTGGCACCTCGTACGAATGCATCAGATTGGTTGTGAGACTGTGTTGCTAGTTCTGATGTTGAGTGACATTGAATGTTAATATATTAGTATATTAATATATTACACTCTATAATAGTGCTGCTTAACGATTTATTTTTTTATTAACAATAAAAGTTTTTGTTTACATCATGTACTGTATGTGTGTAGCATGTATGTTTATTATGTACATCTAAATACACAGGCATTTATATATTTGAGAAAAATGCTTAGTTAATACATTTAAAATATTTATTTCTAATATCAATATATCAATATCGATAGTGTGTATTTATGTAAATATATAGAAATACATGGAAATATGTTCAAAATATATACTGTATGTGCGTGTATTTATTTACATATACACAGTATACACAAATATATGATGTAAACATATACTTTAGTTTTGGATGTGATAAATAATAGACCTAATGACTATATATACATATATACAATGGTTTTAATAATCATATGAGTATTCTGTTGCTGTTGTTATTTAAAATCAATCAAGTAATGGAAATAATTTAAGTACTTACTTAGTAATAAATATTTAGTCATAAATGTGGTTCCAAAAATGTCAAATAAAATAAAATACAAATATAAGAAATGTATAAATAAAAATAAAATAATAACAATAACATTTTAACTCACCCCCAGTGAATATGATTCATTAAAATGCATGTTTTGTTTTATTAATAAGAATTAATGAAAAGTGCTAAGTTTATATATTTAAAATATATGTTTATAATATCAATTATATGAACTTTAAATAATTTACAATACATAAAATATAATATTATTGATATATAAGTGGTAAGGTCGGCAGCATTTCTCAATTTTTGTTTAGTTTAACTAAAATAACTAAAACTAAAATTTAAACAAAAATGGCATTTATTAAATGTTATATAAATGACACATATAAAATGACAAAATTACAAAACTGCAGAAATGTTACAATTATAATGAAAACAAAAATGAATAAAAAAAATAAATAAAAAACTCTTATAAAATTTCAAAAACAACACTGTTATATAGTTCATAAATAAGTCAAAAACAGGTTCAGCCAGGAGCGATAATGAGGAATATTCACTATAGGGTGCTTAAGATGAAAAATAGACACAGTATGAACACTCACGGTGTATGTCTGTTTAAAAAGCATGACAATCCATTATGCGTCACTTTATATACCACAAATCAGATTTCGCTGGAACAACCTGCTTCTAAATTCCCTCAAAATACTCCCAGCCAGTCCACCTATTAAGCACTGTGTGCAAAGAATTACCCGAGCACAAAACACTTAAGCATGTGATAGCGTCACAGAAATACCGCTTGTGAGAAATTCCTGCTGTTCAGGTAAAAAATGGAAGGTGAAGTGTTGTCTCGGCTCACCCATATCACTTCACACCTCGCGGTGGTGTTGCACGAATCAGTCATGACCAGCCGTTTATCGCATTAGACGGTTAAATGCCTCTCGAGGAGGCCCATGCAAATGTATGCTGAGAATCCAGCCCTGTGTGTGGCATGGAACACTCTGTAATCATTTGCTTCCTCAATGACAGGAAATGGAACGCAGCGTGAGCCGTAGTAACCAGAGGAACATGTTGATGATGAGTGTGAGAGACTGTGGTGACCCGTCGCATACCGTGGTTTTCTCATCGGAAGACAATCCCATTTGCATGATGCTCAGGAAGAGCTAAACCTGTGAGTAAAGTTTGATCAGAGAGATGCTGGAGGGGCATCAATTATCAGTGGATAAGGATGGTTAGGAGATGGATCAGCAAAAGGATGTTTTTGGTGATTTTAATATATTAAGAGTCATCTAAAGAGTTTAGAATTAATATTACTGTTTTTTGGTTTTATATTTAATTAATAATTAATATTGGGTCATAATAATACATTTTAGAATAACTTTATAGAAATTAATTTAATTTGTTTTTTTCCAGCCCTATCTCCTTACTTAAAATACACAAAAAATACACTTATACACAAAAAATATATATAAATAAATGTATGCATACATAAATACAAACACACACACACAAATAAATACAATGTTTTATTTTTTTTTTATTGTTTTTATTATAATTTATGCTTTACTATACCTCTTGCCTTTTAGAAAAAAAAATGCTAAACATACACTAACAAAAACCAAGCTAAATTATAAATAAAAACATTAAAACCAATAGATTTGGGGGGAACGTAAATTACAAATAAATGTATAATTTTAAATGTTACATTAAAACAGTAAAATAAATAACAATAACACAAATATATACAATTGGATTAAAAATTATATGAATAACCAGTTGCAGTCACATTTTGTAATGTCAATAATTAATATAATATTAATTAGTACTTAGTAAGAATTAATTAGTCATAAAGTTCCTTAATTTGTAAAGTAAAAAATATAATAATAATAATAATAATTATTATTATTATATTTTAACTTGTCCGCAGTGAATGTGATTAATTAATATACTTTTTTATTTATAATAATAATTAATTCATAATTAATGAAAAGTAGTGTCTCCTTTAGGTAGTCAGAAAAAATAAATAAAACAACAACAACTAATTTTCTAGCACAGATCTTCGATTGTTGTAAGCATTACTTCTTGTCCAGAAGGAAGGAGCAGAAATTAGTGAGGTCCAAGGCTCCCGCCCCTAGATTTGACCCTTGTCCTCTGACCCAACTAGAAATTGCTCAAACAGCAACGAGGCCACCCAGAGCACAAGGGCCCAGTGATGAGGTCGACTCTGAGCAGAGTGGCCAGGCTTTGAAGCGTGACCAACTATCTGTGCGCTGCCCCGGTGTCTCGTGGGAACAGAGAGGTGGACCTCCTCCAAGACAGGGGAAAGGTCACTCTTCAGCCGAGTCTGATGGGGGATCTGGACTTTGCAGGAGTCCGCTGGGGACACCACAAATCGGATCACAGCACTGCAGTAGAAGTAGAAAAGCAGTAGAGCCCAGCTTTGATGTCTCTAGCAGACCGAGGCGGGGACGGAGATTTCTCCTGAAGGGAATGCAGCGTGATGTTCGATTAGAACTGGAATTTGCTCTGCCTGTTACTCTCGGTTCATCGCTAAATGTGGCTGTCTGAAACTTACAGAGAACCCAGGTGACATAAAACTATATTTTCTATTCAAGTTCCCTCAATTTTCTATCATATTATGTTCATTGCAACATTTTGCAATGCACAATTTTGCCCAAATTTTAAAAATGCCGCCTGCCAGGAGAATCCATACGTCAGCCTTGGTTGTAAAATTCTATTGGCCCTCGCGTGTCTCGTGACCGATCGTGTCATGCTGTTGTGAAATGTTATTGGCTCTTGTGTGTCTGGTGATCGATTTGTGTCATTCTACAGGACGAGAGTGTCTTTTGAATAAGATGTGAACGCGTTAACGGAGCGCGATAATTTCAGCGATTAAAACCTTTTATTTTACTCTCTTCTTTGCATAAAGACGTATGGCTTTAGAAGAACTTGAAATGCAACACAGCTTGTTGGTAATGCTTTTTTTTTTACTGCTTATGGTCAGTTTTTGCAATAAATACCTGTGACTGCGCTTATATTGTCTGTGTGTGTTTTATATTGTTCAGAAGTGGGTAGGTTTAGGGTAAAGGTGGGGCTAGGTGCTGTATAATGAAAGTATACATTTTATATCAAATGAATTCAGTTATCCGTGGTGGAACACGGCTGATGCCTGTCACTGACTTACATTGTAATCTGTTACGTGAGCCCATCACAGAATTTTCGACGAAACATGTTAACACAAAACGTGTAAGTTTCACGTCTGAGGAGGTTAAACCGTGACAGCAACACGTTTTTCAAAGTGGACCAACGTGATAATGTCACGTCTTGGTGTGATACTAGGTTGTTTCAAGAGCTAACGCTTCCACTGCGTCTGAACTGCGCCTCCACAGATCTAAGCGTTTTCTTCAGTGAATTATTGGTACAAGCACGACATCAACCAGCAGCGAGCCCCTGTGGTGTCTGTGACGTGTTTAGTTGCTTTTCAAACCCCTCGCTGGGTAAAATAACCAGAGCGCTGGTCTAAGACCAGCTACCGCAAATGGAATTGCAAATGTAGTTTCCTTGAGTTGCCTAGGGACTCGGCAAGAAATATTACTCGCAGCCCACGGGACATGCATATACCCCATGACAGTTGACCAGATTTGTAATTAAGCGGTCGACGTTACAGCACACACCATGAATGAAGATTAACGAGCTGCGAGCTAAAGTTGATGAGCCAAACTAGAGAGACAAGTATCATTAACCCTTTAGCAGCCTAAGGGACCTCTGCAATCCAACAACAGCAATAGTGCGGCCAAGGTTCACTTGCATTTCTGCAAACTCCTGTCGTTTCGCTGAGCCGAACAATAGGAGTTGGCCTTCAGTTTGGTTTATGAGCACTCAAGACCCAAAACACTTTCCAAGTTGAAACAAAAAAGACAAAAAGCACTTAGGGCCCCGTGTCTTGAAGGCAGGGAGTATTAGAAGTCTGAGAACATTAACCTGTCAAAGTGGATGAGGTAATTTGTTTCCATTCATTACACAATGGAGTGCACCCCAGTGATTAATGTCACGCCTCGAACGGGGCAACTGCGTAGGGAATGTACTCGGAAATCATTAAGCTAACACGCTAACGCAATGAACGCGCCTCACACACCCACATTCTCCTCCGACGACGCGCTAACTACCCCGGAGGAAAATTCTATTGCTTCAGAAATAGAAACAAACGAGACAATAATTAATGTACAGTAAGAGTATAAAGCAACATTTTTGACATTTTAATGTTTCTTTTTTTCAGGTGTCGCCGTATTTGCAGGTTGCCCTTTAGTTATGTGTCACGTCATGGTAAGAAGGCATGTTTTTTTTTTAATTAGGTAGTTTTAACGATGTAGTTTTGAGTATAGATTTTATTGGAGTTTGTACAGTGTGTTGAATTTTAAAGGAAAGATATAATATGAAAATGAATAGACTTTATCAGAGTGTCCTGTTTTAAAAGGAAACATTTGTACTTTATGTACTTTAATGTAAATATTACATTCCTTAAGCTTTCACTTTTTATTTATGATTAAGACTGTATATTTATATGTAATATATATGTATATAATTGTTATGTGTGTGTTGTTTATTTACAACAATACTTTTCAAGTTTTGTGGTTAAGACTGCATTAAAATATTGTGCTGTAAATATAGGCTTTGATGAAGCAGTAATGTAAAATAATAGCTCAATCGTTTAATCAGTCAATCAATCAATCAAGTAGTGTGAGTGCAAGAGTGTAACAAAAATGTTGTATTCTAAAAATAAAGTGTTTAATGTTCGTTTTATTCTTTTTTTTTTTTTTTTTTTGCTTATGAATATCAAAAAATCTTTAGATTTTTTTCAAGATGAGAAGCAACACTGGTATTATGGAATTCATATATACAATGGATCATAAATATATCATAAATAGAACATCATTAGGTTTTTTTAAAAAATATGTTTAAAACATTTGAGATAAATTGAGGTTTAAAAATGTTTATCTGCACATTTCACACACAATAGAAATTCTAAGTGCATTACAATTATCAAATAATCATGAAATGTAAATTTTGTTTCATGAAAAAATAAACAGTACACATATTTTTTTACGTATGTATTTTATGTAGCAGTATTTATTTTATTATCATGCAAAACCTGAAAAAGGAAAACTAATCACTGGAAAATGTGTGTAGCAGGGTTAGGGCCATTCATGAATTGAATTGAGAAAGAATGGCAAATTCCAATTCACTTCCTGGAATGGAATTGGAATTGGAACTGCATGCAGCTGACAGGATATGGAATTGGAATTCAATTCAATTCAGGAAGAATTCCACTGTATTCTGTTTATTGCTGAGCATTGATTTGTCATTGCAGTTAAAGACATACATTTGAACTTTATTTATGATGATTTACAAATATCAAGCAAGGTAAGAAATAGAGTTGATCAAATGCAAGTAAATAAAAATGAGAACAGTACATTATGAATTAATAATTGAATGACAGCGGTGATACATTTCTGACTACATTCAAAATATGATTACCAAATGTTTTGGTCTTGATTTAAACTTTATGTAATTCAATTACATGTTGAATTTCGATTACATAACTTTAACATAAACAAGTCAAATACACTTAATGTTATTCAAATGCATCAGTGTATAAACGCATGAACACTGAGCAGTGTGGTGGCTTTCGATCTTACCTGTTTTATTCACACATGACTGATGCATTTGAATCACATTAAGTTGATTATTCTATTGAATTTATTCAGGAATGTATCACCACTGTCATTCAATTATTAATTCATAATGTACTGTTCTCATTTTTATTTACTTGCATTTGATCAACTCTATTTCTTACATTTGTAAATCATCATAAATAAAGTTCAAATGTATGTCTTTAAATGCAATGACAAATCAATGCTCAGCAATAAACAGAATTCAGTGGAATTCTTGCTGAATTGAATTCCACTTCCTGTAATTCTAATTCAATTCCAATTCTGTTTCCTTTAATTTTTGTTTAATTCCAATTCCATTTCCTTCTTTGAATTGGAATTGTTGAGTTCATTCCTGAATTGACCCCAACCCTGGTGTGTAGTCCACATAATTTGGTCTAGGAAGAATTTGCAATATGCAGGAAAATCTGAGCACAGTTTAAGACATTGTTTTGGAATAGAAAAATCGGAAAAGCAGGAGACTCTCCACTTGCTCACAATGCTTTTCTACGAGACTGAATATGTGCACGATAAACTTTCAACAGTTTCACACAGTTGTTCAACTCAAACCCAAAGCCTTGAGCTCAAAGTAAATTTCATAGCGGAGGGATTGAGGGAAAGCGTGTACTGTATAAAAATACTTAATTAACAATTTGCAGCATTACAATGCATGTGGCATTTGTCTTTCCGGAGCCCCCATCCGTAGCGCGAGCGAGTTGGCGTCACGTGTAGACTCAAAAAGAAGAGAGTTGCGCTAGATAAAGACTAGCACGTCTGCTGCAAGAGATTACTGAAATGACAGTAAGGCTTTCCAGAGAAGCGGCGCTCCTGTGATCTCAAAGTGCCACTGTGTCAGTGTCGGGGTGGCAGTTGTTGCAAAGGTGACAGGCCTCTCAGACGAATCTGAAAACGTCCTGCTGACTTTTGACTGGAAATGTTCTAGGACACTCGCTATTGCAGCTACCTGGGATGTGCTGCAGCAGTAATGGGCTCAGACTGGTGGGTTTCCTTCTTCTCCGCTGACACGCTGTGTAACTCAGCGAGTCAGGAAAGCGAAAGTTTTTGTGTGGCCTGTTTGTATCTGTCAGGTGTTTCGGAGGGCCTGGTGGATTTGGGATTTGTTGATCCTGCAGAAGTTTCTGGGACTTTTGTACTATTTGTATTTCAGCTAAGAAAGATATTTGAATGATAGAAAAGGGAATTTACTGAATTGCACTGAGTGCATCAGTCTAGATCCAGAATCAGTTTCTCCAAAGGGCAAATGGTAACTTATACCAAATCCCCGATTTCATATTAAATGATAATTTATAAACCTACTGTGAGGTCTGGGATGTTTAACTGATGTTGCATGCTTCTGTTGAAGCTATTAGCTTGTATTATGGAAAAACTAATATGGAAAACTGAAGTCAATGTCTATCATCAACTGTTTTGTCACCCACTTTCTTAAAGTGCTCTATAAAAAGACCTTTTATGCAGTGAGTAACACTGCTTTAAGTAAATTAAACTGCAAAGTTTCTCTTTTTAAAAGTGCATTGTGTATAAAGTTATTGTCTCTTAAAAGAACAAGTCGAATCATTGTAATAAGCCTTTTTTTAAATCAATCCCAATCCATTTCGTGTAGCCAACCCACTTGCTGGTCTTTTCGTGTTGGTGTAAATGAAAATGCAGATTAACTCTTTCCCACTAGATACCGCTGGTAACACTGTACACAAAGCAGCTCTGAGCTCACACTTTCCTTGATCAGGCATTAAAAGGCATGATGAAATTAAAATGAAACCAATCGGACCAATCATGCAAAGAAGAGGTCTATCGTTCTATCTGTCACATTTTCTTTGTCTTTGAATTTGAATACATTTTAATTCCACTTCTTAGCATTCTTCTAGCATCCTTTATTTGAGTGATGAACAACCTGATTTGAATGATTAGTGTTTTGGACTACCTGGTCTCTTGGCATAAACATTCCCTGGGTGCACTTTTTAGCAAGACACAAAATATGTACGTATAAGTACATATCACCGCACTAGAGGCGGTAAAACTCTGACACCTTTTATTCCTATTCACATATTTTCTTTCTTTATTTTGATTAATAAAGTGTAGTTTTCATACAATTCTTTGAAGAATATCATGTCATGACTGATGCCTTAGAAAGTTAGCATACATAGCACACATATCCAGCTTCGTATTTATGGATTTTCATATACAGTAGGTTTGTTAGGTTGTTTTACGGAGATGTACTTGAGAGGTGAGGATGGCTCGATAAAACTGTTCAAATCTGCATAAAATTTAATGACATGGTTGCATCAACAAATGCCTTTTTATATCAGTTTTGCATTTGTTAACACTATCGGTAGGTTAGGGGCATATTTACATTATATTATGGTAAAACATTAACTATTAGCAACAGCCTCCAGATATTTAACGTAATAAAAACATAGCAATATGTACATTTATCAAAGTAATACAATGTGCCAGAGTTCACAAATTGAACGTGTTTTAGCGCCACTTAGTGGACTTTTCTTTTTGAAACTGCAGCATAACATGCTGTAAGGTACATAAAAAAGGTGTTGCACAAAAAGTGCACAGGGGTACATATCCGGACTATATTTAAACAAAAATGTGTCACAGAAAAGTGATGTTATATTGATTATTTTGAGACCATTTAGATTATTTAGGGCATAGCTAAATATAAAGAAATAGTGTCGTTTAAGCTTAATATAAACATCTGTTCTGCAATCGGATATAATTTGTATTGAATTGCATTTTGTATCTAAAAAACACAAACCTGTTTGTTCGTATTGATGTTTGAAAGACAAATACGGTTGTATTCAAAGAGCAAGTGATTAAATTAGATGCTTGAGGACATTGCAAGACAGTGTGCTAAGGCGCTCTGTTTGCTAAGTCTTTTTTTTTCTTCTTCTTCTTTTTTAATCAATCCTTCTGTGGCGTTTCTGTGATGTTTCTCTTTGGAGATGAGCACAGAGCTATGAATAACATAAAACTGTCTGTCTTGATGCTCGCATTGGTCACAGACTGAATCAAGTACAATTTGCATTCTTTAATTAGCTTCTGAGCCCTGCGTGATTATGACTTGGCTGTGATGCTGCACGCTCAGAAAATAAATAACAAATGGCGTCAGACATATTTTCCTTCTCTGCCGTTTGATGATTGCCCACAGAAGTAAAGAGAGGTTTAGAGGGCACTACGGTTGCAGGAACAACATCCTGCAAGCCAAACATTGGATATATGTGTAAGAGAAGAGCACTGAGGGGTGGGTTTTGAGCGTAGCATAGCCTCGAAGCTAAAAAGCCTGTCAGGGAAAAAACGACTGCTGCATTCAAGTGCATGTCTGCTAACTTGGCATAGGACACGTGCGCTCCCACGCAGAGCTGGCACCAGCCGGAATGCTGCCTTGTCTGTGTCTCATATCTCTAATATGATGTCACAACCAATTTTTCTGAATGAATGTCAGGCAGATTTTTGCCTAAATATAGCAGCGTACAGATTAATGACGTCCATAACACAAGCTTAAGATTACTCACATACTATAAGGCATACTAAATTAACTCCCTTTATAAAAATGGCAGTACAGTGATGAAATTAGATGATTTATTATGGTACTGCATGATTGTGTTAATAATATACATGACACAGTGTGTGCTTAAAAAGGTGCTTAAAAGGATATTAACAGTTGTGCCATATATCTGTTAGAGACCACTCTGTTGGTGGCTTTTGTTGTAGTCATTTCCACTACCACAAAGAGGTTGTTTTCAGGGCTAGTACCTCTAAGCTAGCATTAGGAGTTTGGCTGGGGCTATAGTATTTCTGAAGTACATTTGCTAAGATTAGTAGCTTAACTATCACTATACCATAAAGAGTTTTGCCGAGGGCTGAGGAGGTAAAGAGGGTTGACGTAGCATATCTCTTAAACAGCGTTAGCTTGTAGGCGTACAAAACGTTGCTGTTATGGCTAGTATTTCTAAAGTGGCATAAAGCTTTTTTGATACGATTATTAATTCGCAAGCACAAAGAGTTGTTTTTAGCCCTGCTGAAAAAAACTGCATATGCTGGTTATGTTTTGAAGCTGGTCCTTTGCTGGTTTTAAGCTGTTTGGACCAGCTTAGCACCAGCTCATGACCAGCTAAGGACCAGCATAAGCCATCTCAAACCAGCATCCCAGCTTCAAAACAAACATAACCAGCCTGGAGGGTTCACAACCTTTTTTATGGACAAAAATGAACCAAGCTTAACATATACAGACAGGTTGTGAACCGTGTTTTGTTTTTAAACACTTGAATTTAACTTTTAAAAACTATACTTCTGCTTGTCAACAGCAGCTGTCACAGTTGCTAGGCAACAAGAGCAAGCCTCCGTAGGCTAGACCGTCCCATTTAACAACACTCGGTCTGACCTTCGAAGGCATTCCCTTTGAAATCCGCGTCCTTCGAAGAATGCAGTCTCTGAATTGGTATGTAACTTTAGGGTTGAGCGTTAGTATTGCACAGCTAACACGCATTTTTGTTTTAGAGGCTGTGTTATGGCTAACCTTAAAGGGTATCTCGCTTTCAGCTAGCGCTGGCCCTCGTCTGTCCTCCTGTCTTGATTTTAAGCCTCAGTTCTTTTGTAGCTGCACACAAGCTCTTTGTAGTTTGTTTGAGTCTGATAGTGCAGACGAGGGGGGACACAAAAGCAGGCGAGAAAGCAGGAGACTGCATTAAAACAAACAGTCAACGTGCGCTCTGAAAAACATCACATTTTTCAAGCACATCACATCGATTCTGGAAACACAATGTTCGATTCCCTGCTACAAGAAAAAAGGCAACGGTGCTCACATGGTTTCTCGGGATGTGTCTGTGTTAAAGAGAGAGCAAGAGAGGGATGTTCTACTGAGGGGACAATGACACAATTCAGGGGGATTCAGCGCACAAGCTTGCCATCTAGTGGTGGTGTGTTCTCAGAGCACAGAATTCTGTGCATCCCCTGCTGGCTTTCTCTCTTTCTCTTTCTCATACACACACATGCACACTATTCTATGCCTATGTCTGGAATGGAGTAGAAGTAGCATACTGCTTATTGCACACTGTGCAGTACAGTATGCTACGTTTGACCCATTTTATGTATGTTTTCAGTTGAAATTGTTTAATAAATGTGAAACTGTATGTATAAATAAAAAACAGCAGTGTTTGAAATTGCATGCTGTTTGAACAATGTTTGAAACATTAATCACCATGATGCTCACTACGTAACCGTATTATTTGTATTACATGGTAAATTACATTATAGTATTCCATTCTGAACATGCCAATTTTAAATCGTTTAAACAACCTGGTCTCATGGCATAAACAGACCTAGGTGCACTTTTTAATGAGACATAGAATACGTACCAATAAGTACATATTACTGCAGTTTCCAAAAGTAATGAACACTAGATGCAGTAAAACTCTTGGCACCTATTATTCATTTTCAATGAGTTTCAAGGAATACAGCGTAATTACTTTGTTGAATTGTTGTGAATCGATTACTAATTGTTATGACTTCAAATCACACATATCCAGCTTCATATCTATGGGTTTTTATAGACGGTAGATTGAATTAAGATTGATAGATTGGTAGATTGATTAAATGTTAAGAGCTGTCAAAACTGGAAAAGGCTTGCTCTGAGATATCTTTACATACATCATTGCCATTGTTTGGTCTTAAAATGCTCACAGATAATGCATTTTTGTAAGAAATGTCCTAAACTAGCAAAGGTCTGCCTGATTTCCTACCTGATTAACTTTTAAATTCTAAACCGCCACAATACGTACCTATATCAACAGAATTAAACGTGCTAGGGTTCATATATTGAATGTGTGTTTTATCGCCACTCAGTAGACATTTCTCTTTGAAACAGAGGTGAAACGTGCAGTAAGGCATATAAAAACACTATTGCACAAAAAGGGAACAGAGGTACGTATTTTTTTATGAGACCAGGTTGGTAATTTTTTTTAATTCACTGTTTACTAATATTATTCAATATACACATGTTTAAGGGTTAATTTTTTTATTTTTATATATTTTTATTTAAGTTAACCTCCTGCGGTCAAAGCCCACACTGATGCGGTCTGTCTAGTATTCGCCACGGAAAGAACTAAAAATACTCAGTTTTTTAATAATATAATTTTTTAATACACTGTTTTTATCGTAAAGATAAGAAAAAGGTATAGTTTGAAACTGCAAAGGGTCTACTTTTGTGTAAAGCCATAATAACAACCAAACAATGTGCTTTAGTAAAATAAAATAAAAAGAAATTAAACGGTGCGTTCTCTGCTGCCTGGGTCTCTGTAACCTTTAGTCACAGACTTGAAATAAAACATGATTTTCAGCGAATACAAATAAATATATGTATAGAAAACTTGATTTAAACATTTATATTATATATTCTATGAATATGTTTTATTATTATAGTATGATTATTTTGTTTGTTATTTGTTTTTTTTACAAAAAGTAGCAAAAAGGTTTTTTTAGTAGTTCTAGTTATCAATAACAATATTGGTCACTGGAATTTCATTATGCTTAAGTGGTTATCTATGTTATCTATCTATCTATCTATAAGGTTGCACAGGGGATCAGATTTCTAGAATTTTTAAAAAAAGTGTCTGTAAATTTTCTTTCACTTTGCAACCCTACTAATCAGATTTTCCTTAAAATTGCAGCTGATGTTATTTCTGGGTCATTCGTCATATTGAAAATGATTGGCAAGTTTTATATACAGAATGACCCCAGGGAATTTAGAAACATATATACTGCATACTCCAGAAATAGTATTTGCTAGTATGCTATTCTGAACATAACCCATCTCTCTCTTTCTTTCTTTTCTTTCAGTCCCAGTACTCCCAAGTCCGGTTGAGCTACAATACACTGCCTGTTTGGCACCCACACGCTGTGCCACGGTCCAAAAAACAAACAAACAAACATCATCCACCCACCCGACTCCGTACTCCAACCCCTATCCAGACTTCCATGGCACACGCTAGCCCGTGACATGGCTATATTATGTGGCAGAGCCTCCCAGGACCGAGTGCGTATGTCACCGGTTTTGTTTACCTTCTTTATCTCTTCCGCTCACATCCCCCTTTTTCCAGAAGTCTGGGCTAGGGACACACAGACACCTTTGTGTGATTATTTTGCCACGATGGCAAGCCGAAGGACTGTCTGTGTCCAAGGTCTCTCCTCCAATCCTTTTTCCTCCCTGCCAGCCAGCAAGACCACGGACTGGAAATAGCATTGATGGATTACTAATACGCCTGCTTGGGATGCAATGGAGCAGAGTGAATTTGAGTGTGTGTGTGTGAGTGTGTGGAGAAAACAAAGAAGTGGGAAGAGCAGGAAACCTTGTCGAAGGGGAAAACTGTCCCATTCGGAAACAAGCCTGCACTTATATCCATCACCCCTCTATCAGAGGAAGACATTATCTGTTAGGTTTGGCCGTGCGAGAGGACACAGGAAACGGTCGATAACAGTAACGAAGGCTCATGAATTATTCACACATTGGAAATTCACCCTTGGAAACTGTTCTATATATAAACATCTGCCGTTTTCCCTCCTTTAGGGATGTGTAACGATCGTGCAAAATTTCACCTGTGATTGAAGCACCATCGTTAGGATGCCGCATGTGTCGAACGTGCGCACTTGTTTGCGTGAGAGAGCGTGCGTGTGAACTTGAAGAGCTATTTCATCAATGCGAGAAGGAGACCGTTTCACAAATGAGCCTTTCATCTCCAGTGCAGGGTAATTAACTGCTATTTAATGGACGGTGCCCACGCGCTCACTGCATTATCGACCGTGCGCACTCGCTCGCTATCTGTGCGTTTATCAAGAGAGGCTAGGTGCCATACATCTGAAAGAGCTATTATGGCTCGATTTCATAGGTGAGCACTGGATCCGGCCTGTGGGAAAGAAAAATCACTCTTCTCGTCTGTTTGTCCTAGACAGCATCTCAGAGTCCCCCGTTTCTTAAATTTGTCTCCTGAGAAAGACTAATCTCATTGGTTTCTCCTTTAGAGTTTCTGAAGCTCTTTTGGTGCAGTCTATTTGATCACGGAGTACATACGGTTTACAGTTGCTTCACAGGCAATCTGTCATCCTAGTGGAAAAGAAAGCACTTTTTATGTACAATTTGCATTCATGTATAGTATGCAAGTACCATTATGCACACAGTTGTACAATGTCAGATGAGACGTCTGAATCACACCCCACTTCCGATTAAGAAATCACAGTTCAGGAATTATCTCAAAAGGTGTTGAGATTTTCAATGAGTTTTAATGTTTTTAAAAAAGGGAAAAATAAAAATATTTCTGGGCTGTGTTAAAGTATATTATTTTACTTTAGATTTGTATGAAAAAAAATTTAATTGAAATTATTTATATTCTTTTTATGTTAACCTTAATTTCATAACTCTATATTCTATTCTTTTAAATCCAAATACATTTTAGGAAATGCAGCTAGGACGGAGGTGATAAAAAAAGTTTTTTTTTTTTTTTTCAACCCCATAAATTATAGTTATTTCTGTAGAAATTGCATTCAATTTTCCTAGTTCGTAGTGACCTGGAGCTGTCAAGCTCAAAAAGAGGCGATAAAATGCCCCAAGAAAAAGAAATCACGAACGCAGCATCAAATCAAGATTTGTGCACAAAGTCATTCCCTTTGTGTAACATTTTTGTATTGATGCATTTCTAGCAGTTGTTGTTGTTTTACACATTACATCATCATTGATTCTTTCAAAATATTGTTTTGCACAGAAAGAAAAAAAAAAAGAATCACATAAAAAGTAAATAAATAACATAATGATCATTTCATTTTGGCTTGACTTATGCCAGTACATTACACCCATAGCCCCAGTCAATCTCCTAAGCTGTAAAAGAGCAATACATTTTCCTGTTGAAATGTCTTCACTTTCACTCATGACAATTGCTTAAAGGGGATAAATGTGTGCGGAAAGCCCATGTGTCATTGGCAAGATTTATTAGGAATAAAATCTAGGAAGTTTACTGTATTTTTTTCTTTATCTGTCTGTTTTTTAGCGCTCAATCATTCCTCTATATTCCTTCTCTTCGCTCCCATGTCGGCCCTGAAATGTTAACACACTCCTACATTGTGATGTCCCCTAAGCATTTGGTCTTCCGAGTGCGACTGAGTGGAATATTAAACAGGAAACGGCTGCAGCATCAAAGGACGCCATCTAAGGTGCAGGCTGCTGAGCGCACCTGAGAGATTGATGTCTTTGTGTTTGTGGTTGTGTGACTCTGCTTGTGTTTGAATGTTCGTATAGGTCTTTGTTTTGTCTTGGTGCTTGGCAGCAGCTGGCAACACTTATGGAGCTTCCTCATGTTTCAGCGATGCAGAACTGATCAAGTCAATTGAATTCAACTGAGAATAGCTGTTAGCAAACAAGTCACAGGAAACAAGTGGAGGTTTCCTCATGTGTGCTTGGTCTCTTTGTCCTCCACTCTGGAAAATTATCATTAGTTTTAATTTTCATTTACAGATGCTAAACTACATTTGCATTTCCTGAAGGAGGCAGAAAAAAGGCAGCCCAGGAGTTGGAGGAGTTCATCTTGAGCTTTGATTCTGTGTAAATTAAATGCAGCAATTCAGATTTTGTAAATGAGCCACAGTTCAGTTTTGTAAACACATGCACAAAAGAAGACCAATTGCAATGCTTAATGCAAATATAAAAATGACATGGGTACTTGCATGGATTTGTTAGGGGACAAGAACATTGTTACTACACAGTAGGTTTTTATAAGGGTTGGCAAGGCATTGGTAGTACGTTAAGTTGTTTTAAGTGGTTGTGAGTTACATCTTAGATGGATCAATTAAAAAGAGTCCCAAGTCTGTGGGATTGCTTGCATTCTAGGATAATCATTAAATTACAAAATGCATTTTGAAATATTTGAACGTATCGTTCTGTAATAAATATATTTTCAGTTCTACAATACACAAGCACTTTTAAAGATTTTGCCACAAACTCAACGTCTAGCTTCTCTCCTGTATTATTTGACGTGAGTCTCTTTGGACCTTAGCACATGAATTATTGACTTCTAGAAGTTCTAATTGAATTTTTGTGTGACTTCCTGAACTTCTTTTGAGCTTTTAAGTTTTATTAAGCAAATATGAAGTGAAATCACAATCAAAGTGGTCTCTTCATACTGTCACACAGATATCAAATTTCTCAAAGTGCAAACATAGACCAAATTTCTTTTCAAGCATGATACAGAGCTAAGGGATGGTTACAACTACACAACCCAGCCTTAGATAGCATTGATATTGGCCGATATTACTGTATGTAGTCTGATTTGCACCCATAAGGGAACTGCTCTTAAAATGTGGCATATATATATATCTCTTTTTTTTTTTAATGCATGTTCACATTCTACTTTCACTTTCAAATGAGTGATTGTATGTACTCTGTGTACAGGAAGGCATGGTGCTGAGCAAGCATTTTGATGGGAAGATACATACAAAGTCAATGCAAAGACATGAATTAGGCAGTGTGCTTGCTGCAAATTTGCAATATTTGGTATAATCTCAATGCATGAGTCATTGTCACGCAAGCCAATCAGTGAAGAGCTTATTGAAATGTCCGTTGCATCAGAATATGGAGGCTAGTATTGTTATGTTTGTATACCCGCAAAATTTACGCAAATGACACAAAAACGAGTAACACTGTTCGGTTATACAAAGAATTCCCCATCATGGTCTGTCCGTTTTCTCAAACAACTGCATGTGTCAATAAGAAAAATGTCAAGAGACAGGATGATGACGGTGTAGGGGTGATGAACTCTGACAGAGAGACTGCAAGAGAAATTTGGAGGCCAATCACATTTCAGCCTGAAACAAGAATCTTTCACACACCTTGAGATTCGAGTGCGAGTTAGCAGATCCAAACACTCTTTCAGACACTGATAAGAGAATTGTTCGCTCCAACACTCCCTCAGCAGAACCGGGGTATTACTGCAAGTAATCTAGTGTTATGTTGGATAGGCTGTTGGTCTGGAGTGTTAATCACTGTTTCTCCTGTGCCGCATAGCCTCTTGCTTTAAAAGCTTGGAGAAAGGAAATGAAAGGTAATATATTGATGTATATGGGACTGTGGGAGAGTTTGGCCAGATTGTGGCAATCTAATGAAACAGGTGGATGTGTCAGCAAGTGTCTGCAAATAAACAACTTTTTTCTAATCAGCAGGTGATACAAACTCAGCAGAACTGAAACGGCCAACTCATGATGGTGCATCTAGGCAGAAAAAGTCAGCATTTGTGACATACTAAAAAGTAAAGGTGTTTTAGTATTAAAGTATTAGTTAGTAGTGGAGATTTTTGAACTTATTCATTTAGGATCAAAATGATTGACCATTTTTTGTCAGTTGTTACACAGTTCAACCTTGTTTAATAACATTAATTTATTTAGGAATTAAATAATTGACCAAATATGATTTTGAAAAAAAATTAAAATGAAATAAAAATACTGTATAAAACTATTCTATTCAGAATCGAACCAAGGCCTTTATATCTGATTCATTGAATTAATTCATTCTAAAACACTTTACAAATTGTGAGGAAAAGCAAAGAAAAAATTCAGGTATATAAAAGGTATCATTTTATTTTATTTGTATATTTGTACAAATTATCTTGGAATATTACCAATAAACAGTTTTCATTGAGTTCCGAAATGTCCAATAAAAAGTATGATTTTTTTCAGAATATAAAATATAAAGGCTTGATGTTTTTTTGCAAATCTGGGCAAATCTTGAGTTCCTTTCTGAAACTTCTCCATTTGTTCTTTATACAGAAATGTGATTAGTGGCATTTACTTCATACAGGCTTCACAATATATATCGTATATACACATTTTTGTTCCCAGAAATGCTTCGTGAAGTAAGTTTTGAGTTGCCGATTCCCCTTACAGCCATTTCTTCTGAACAGCTCTGACAGACTCAATTTCACCCATGATATTACTAAAAGACTCAGTCATGAGCGTGGCATCTTTACAGAGCGTGTTTTGGTGACTCAGATGACTACCTGAGAGACAAGAGACCAGCAATTACAGGAAATGCCTCTTAAGAGATGACTCTTTCACAAAAAAGTCACATGCAAATATAACTGGATGACTCTTGTGGGGAGGAAAAATGGCTACCACTTGGGTTAGGAGAAAATTAGCGTAAACAAGAATAAGCGAACGTGGCTGAATTAAAATGCAAATTAGCATTGAAGAAAATGAACTGATGAGATGATTGTCCTCTTCACCCTAGGCTTCGCTACACAGGCTAACTGTTAATCGTCATCAGTTTATACATGTTTTTCTATCATTGAATAATGCACACTGATGTTGAGTTAGTATAAATTGAGTCTGAAATTGGTTCAGGGGCTTTTCCTTTATTCACTACCACCAGCTACAAAATATGTTGTTTGTTTGTTTTCTGTTTTTTTTTTTACATTAATAGTCACATAAAACATAATTGAACATAAAAGAATAATTGCCACAAGACTTTGCTTATGATTTGTTTAATTAGCAACAAAATCAGAGCTTGTCTGACGCTATTTGTTTGGAAGGCAAACATGCCAATTACATACCAGGATTAAATTTGGTTTTGAATACTCCTCACAATTAGGCATAGGCATTAGTCTATTGGAAATCTGCAATTTTTTGCAGATTTGTTCTGTATTATTATTAAGATTTTTTTTTTACTTTTTTTATGCAAATGTAGTACGTTAACATTTAGATTGTCTTCTTTACTTGGAGGTTTTTTTTGTTTTTTGTTTTATTTTTGAGATTTTGTTATTTTTTTATAATTATTTAAATACAAATTTAAATATAAATTCAACATAAAATATCTATTTTTATAATTGTTCCTTTTTTTGAGGTGCTGAACAATTCACTTTGAAGTGTCACGCCCCAGACTGTGTTTCGTTTATGTTTTTTCTTCCCCATGTGCTCTGTCTCTGTTTGACCAAGTTTCTGTATATTGTTGATTATGTTCAGGTGTGGCTCGTTAACTAGCGTCATTGTCTGCCCTATTTAAGTTACGTTCAGTTCAGCTCATGTTGTCCAGTCATTAATGTTATTTTACATCTGTTGGTGTGTATACCTTGCTTGTCTGTGTCTTTACCACTTGGATTGTTAAAAGGATTAATATCACAAGAACCTTGTATCTGCCTCCGTGCTTTGTCACCCGCAGACCGTGACAGGAAGATAACTTTAAAACAATTTAAACTTAAGTGGTAGGATCTTTTCCACTGGTGTTGTTAGTATTTTCATCATGTCTTTGGTCTCCTGAAGTTAAACTTTTGAACCTGCATTTTATGAACTTGTCCCTTAATTTGCACGGGTCAGTGACATTTGCTTTGCTAAGTGCACAGGAGACCTGTGTGCTGTGAATATGCATACACTGCAGAAATAAGGTCAGTGTTTTGTCTAGGAACCAGGCTTCGGTCCAGAGGATTTTGCCTCTAGCTACCTGAGCAAAGGTCAGATTAGCAAGTTATACATGCAGAAAGGTATCGGAGCACCAGTGGAATATCTGTGCCATTTTCGATTTTTGTACATTATAAGCTGGTATTGTAATCAGGTTCCACTGCTTCACTACAGTTACATAATAATAACTTACAATTAATAATTATAATTACGCATACAGTAGCCTATATATAGTTATGTATACATGACTTTAAACTTTGCAAATTTCCAACACAGTCTCAGAAAACTTTTGCAAATTCATTCAAATACGTATGACCTCACTTGTTTGATTTGTCTAAATGACGAGTAGGTTTTGGTCATTAGTACAAAGTCATACAAATTGACAACTCATTAAATACGCACAATTTAGCTAAAATCATATTCATTTTTACCGGTTCGTAATATTTTACGAGGCAGTCGCTATGGAAATCTGAATGTTGCTAGTTTTATACAATTGTATAATGTCCTGTGTGGTTAGTAAGGCATTGCTAAGAGGTTAGTTTTTTCAGGGTGGTTGCTACAGTAAAGTGTTCTGAGTCACTAGGGTGTTACTAGGCAGTTGTTAGGATGTTCTAATGTTGCTAGGGAGTTACAAGGCAATTGCAATCTGTATAATGTTCTGTGAGGTTAGTAAGACATTGCTCGGTAGTTAGTTTTTCCATGGTGGTTGCCACAGTACTGTAAAGTGTTTTGGGTGGTCACTAGGGTGTAACTAGGCAGTTGTTAGGGTGTTCTAATGTTACTGATTTTCTATCAGTTACTGTGGCAGTCTAGGAGGTTGTTAGTATGGTCAGGGTGGTCGCTATGGTTTTCTGAGAGGTTGCTATGGTGTTACTGGGCAGTTGTTAAGATGTTCGGATGTTGCTAGGGAGTTCTGGATATTTGCTATGCAATTCTAAGGCACATAGAAGTTCTATGAGGTTTATATGACATGAATTGCTATCAGTTAATTGGGAGGTTGTTTGTTGTTTAGTGTGGTTTGCTGGGGTGTTATAAGGCAGTTGTTAGGATGTTATAAATGTTTTCTATGCTGTTATTAGGCAATTGCTAGGATGAATGAATGGTTAGTAAGGCATTGCTAGGAGGCTGTTCGTTTGGTATGGGTGGTTGCTTTGGTTCTCCGATAGGTTGCTAGGATGTTACTGGGCAGTTTTTAAGATGTTCTACATAATTTGGGGGGGGCAGTTGATAGTTCTGTGTTGTTCTTACAAGGTCAATAGGATGGTGTTGCTAGGTAGCTGCTCAAGGCAAAACTTTGAGCTAAATGTGCCTGAAAGTTTCTAAAAGTTACCATGTGCAACAAGGCCCTAATTTCAGGTTAGACTCAAAGCAAACGTTCTGTCTAAGAATTCTCTGTTGCTATATTACTCCAGTGACAGATGAATACCAAATCTACAATTGCTTTATACGGTACACCCCATGCTTTACAGCAGACATAAATGCAGTGTCTGTTATTCAGATCAAATTTGTATGGGTGAAAAGTAAACACGTCTTATCAACTCAAATATGACATCCAGCTAAACACCCAGGATCCCATATTTTGATAAACAAACTCAGGGTAGCCATATCACCCACTGTGCAATCCTTAGCATAAGCTCTTCCTGATGTGGCTGACAGTTCAAAGCACAAGATTCACTTTGGGACGAAGACTGATAGTATTCCTCAGAGGAATGTCAATCTTTCTTTGGGCTGCTGCATGTTTTCTTATGCGGCCCAGTGCATGATAGCGAAGCCATGACATTATCTGGCTCCATATATGATTAAGGGATTGAGACACCTACAGGGAGAAGGTGTCATCCCTCCACTGTGACAAGACAAAGACTGACAGTTGGTTTTATGACAAATACACGGGCTGTTCTCTATCTATTTGCCCCGTCCCATTATTTCTGCCCTGCGCTTTCTCTCTTTTTCGGTATCTCATTCTCCGTCCTCCTTCCTCAGCTTGCTGTGCAAGCATTCAGTCAGTCACGGCAGAAAATAATCGCTCGGCACTAAATTGATTGACACGGTGTGATGGTGAAACTCAACAAACCGACTTGAGGTGACAGAAGCCACAAGGGAGCTACAAAGAACGAGACTCCAAATCATTGACATTTTGTTATTAGGAGATGGAGATGTTCAACAGTATCTACAACTGTGCGTTTTAAGCAAATGGGTGGCTTGAAATTTTGCGATTAACTAGATCTTTGTGGAAAATATAAAATATGCATGATGTTGGGTTGTTGCTGGGCAGTTGCTAGGATGCAGGGCCATTTTCGGGCAGTTTTGTGTGGTAACTAGGAGGTAGGATGCTTCGAGTAGTGTTGGTTGCTAGGCAGTTGTTTTGATGTTATTGATGGTTGCTATGGTGTTACTAGGCAGTTCCAGTGATGTTCTGAATGATTGCTATGTAATTTCTGGTAGTTAGAAGTTACATGTGGTTTCTAGTAGGTTCTAGTGAATGTTTTGAGTGGTTGCTGTGGTGTTGTCAGGCAGTTTATTCTGAGTGTTTGCTAAGGTGTTCTGGATGTTGCTAGGATGCTTGTGATAGTACAATGAGGTTTTGCCACGTAGGTTTAACCTCCAGGTTTTGTTGACAGGCTGTCCAGTGTGGTTGCCAGGGTGTTGTCATGCAGTTGTTATGATGTTCTGAATTGTTGCTAAGGTTGCTACTGTTGAATATCTTGTTCTGGCTTTTTGCTAGGGCATTTTTTGCTAGGGCATTCTGAGTGGTTGCTATGAAATTGCCAGGATGTTCTTTGTTTTGTTACATTTTTTTTGAGTAAGTTAGTAGTGGTTGCTAGGTGATTTTAAGATACTAAAACGTTCTGTTAGGTTACAGATTTATTGCAGGGAGGTTGGTAGTTTGTTTCAGGTGGTTGTTAGGGTGGTTACTAGCTGAGGTGTTCTGTGTATTGCGATGATATTTTATCATGGTAGTTTTGTTCTGGGCTCTTCTTTAGAGCATTTATCTGAAAGATTGTGATTGATGCTAGGGTGATTTTCCAACCCAATCTCACGATCAATCTGTACAGATTAATATAAGGTGGAAAATTCGTGCTAATTTGTACAAATGCGTACCTTACTCATACGATTTTCTATGATTTGTCTAAACCCCAGGGACGAGTAAGTTTAGAAGCGGAGTTAGGTGTAGGTCCTTTGTACTAATTCATACAAATTGCCAACTCATAAAATACATATGATTTAACAAAAATCGTGGAAGTGAGGTTGTACAAATGAGTCACCTCGTAAAATATGTTTGAGTTGGCGTAAGATTGGGCTGGATTTTCCATTTCTATCATTAATGTAATGCAATGTATAATATGTACCGAATGAGGATTATTCCCAAAGTTTAACACTTAGTATTAAGGTTTGTTTAAATGACTACTGATATCTTCAGTAAGAATAATGATACATTCCCTAGCAAACACCACTAACAGTCTGATATTTGCAGAAATGTCTAATGCATTTCAAAGCTGTTACCATCAAATATCCTTTTGCACAGGTGCACTACAGGTGGCAATTCTTCAAATAATCACTGTTGATCTATGTGTAATGGCTAGATTGTGCTAAGTGGATCCCTGCCCAGATCTCTCTGAGAGCTGATGGACTTCTGCGGATCTGCACGGTAAGGGTTATATTAAGGCTTTTGCAGGAAAGCCAAAATCGTTAGAGAGATTGGCAGATGGTGAAGACAGCCTTTCCAAACATACCCTTAAACCTTTCTCAAGCCCTTCAGCAAACCAAATCAAGACACTGATCAATTTACTCTGGTCAATTACAAGCAATTAGCAAGACTGCGCCGCTGTCTTTCATATCCACTTAGGTGGCGAAGTAGAAACAGAGGGTAATCCTGGTTTACTAATGCTGAACCTACGAATCAAACATTCAAAGCCGCAGACCTGTCAATCTTGTTGCCTCAAAAGCTCATCACTATACATTGGAAGGCTTTCAAGTATATGCCAGACATCTGAGGAGGAAAAGGCACAGCTTGAATCCCCCATTTGCTGTGGTGCACTGATTTGACAGTTATCCTTTCTTCTGTTTAATGATCTTGACACTGAGCTGAAGCGTCGTGACCTGCGCCTAGGGCAGAGCATTGCATTTCCTGACACAAACCGGATACACTCAGAGCAAATGCAATCGTGCAATTGTCCAATCCTAATCGATCGCTGGCTGCACACCTGACGTATCTCTGTTGTCTGCGGGGAAAATGCATGCCACCTTCCTCTGAAAGAGGACGACAAACAGAGAAAAAAGCATTAGAGAACAAAATAAAACCTGTCAGTCCTGTCGTGGCTTCAAGTGCAATGCAAAGCGTGGTGGTGAATACAGTTGGAGTCTAATAACAGACTGTTTCCTTCACAGCAAAAGATTTCTAGCAGTGTTCTGTGACCTTTGATACTCATCAAATGTTAGTTTACATGCATAGTTAAAATTCTGTGTGCATTTCTGTGAAAGGCTGTGTATGCGACGGAATATTACCATAAACACAAAACTATTTTGGTTCAAAAGACATTTACAAACCCAAATCTTCCTTATCAATTTATATCGATGCATTTTACATGTTGTGTGGCCTTTGGAATGTATAAATTTGTCCGTGAATGGCAATATTTAGTTTTATTCAGCACATTAATTCTAGTGATTCATACTTATCATGCTGCACTACATCTCAGCCTTAAAGTAAGGAAATATCTTGACAGTAAATAAGATTTCCGTACTAGGAATCAGAGTTTTACAGGGTGGGTCAGGCCACCTTAAGTTGTACATTTGCAACCGGGAGACAGCTCAATGTAATGTACCACCACTGCTATTGTGCCCTTCAGCATCACAAATAGAGCATTTCTCAGTTTATTATCCTGTAATACTTCACAATTGTTCAGTTACAGTTCTCCTGCAGATACAGATAGTTAGTTAGGCCATCACTATGTGGGTGTTTTTGTTCACTCTTTCTGCAGGTTACATCATTATGCCAGTAGGTGGCAACAAAAGTGTCATTTATTCAAAAACACTGATTCAATCAAGAATGAATCATATGATTTTCTTTGAATCATTCATTGATCCAAGTTCAAGTTCAACAACATTGATTCATTCAGGAATTAAACTGCATTCAGGAAACAAACAAGAACAGGTCATTGAATCAGAGATTTATTCAATCCCTTTATTCACTCAAAAATGCTGAATCATTTAGGAACAGAAACAGCACTGATTTGTAACGGTGCTATGTGCATTATTTGTTCTTTAAAAAAATAATAAAAGTTATTACAAAAATGTTGTATAATCATTTTTATTAATATTTATAATAATATATTTTTTTTCTTTATTGTAGTGCTGCTTAGCACATCTTGGGATAAGCAAAGGCTTTAAAAGATATTTACTTTTGCCAAGAAAAAATCATCAGTTATATCACGTTAATCAGAATTTATTTCTCTGTTCTTCTTCTATCTTTGTTTTCTTGATGGCTTGCTTTTTTCTTTGCATTTTAAACACGGCAAGACCCAAAAAGCACACTTGAAATGCAAATGAGAGTAGAAGTTAGATTTCGTATAACACAACACATCTGCCTGCCAGTTGGCGTTGAACTTGTTTTATCAATATACCTATTTCTTTTGTAATATAAGAATGAAAGTATAGCTCTTGTTGTTTTTAAAAGCTGTAAAGCAGAACATTTACTGTCAGAACTTTGGCTAGAAAGCCAGTAAAAAAGGTAGGTTTGATTTCTATATGAAAATGGAATTAAAGTTTCTTGGTGAGTAAGAAAAAATTATTGCAGCTATTTTTATTTTACTTTATTTTATTTGAGATAAGGCTAAAAGTAAATTTTGGACCTTCCTTAAGCATCTCTTCATGTAAAAAACGACCACCGCAGAACGTTTACACAGTTTGTTTATAACAAACAGTTAATGGAGACAGCACGTTATGGTGTCTGAAAAGAACTTGGCCCTGACAAAGGCCAAAGCCGTTTGCATCAGCAAGTAATCGGCGCTCACTCTTATAAGCAGGCTGGAGCAACAGTAATTGTTAGCTTAGTGGACAGCTTTTCCTCTCTCTCTTCTCTCAGTGGAGTCTGCCCAGACAAGATAAGTGGGAGTCTCGTAATTGTAAAAAGTCCTCATCTCTCCAAGTCTTTAATAATGGGCTTGTGAAAGCCTTTGCTCATTAAGCAACCCTTGTTTCTCTCTCTCTCACCCGCTCTCTTTCTCTTTATAGCAATGAGGGATGCTTATATTAAATGTATTGTCAGAGCCAAATGCCATTCCATAGACAAAAAAAGCAAATGTATCTTTCGTATTAAAAAGGGGGGGGGGGGGGGGGGGGGGGGGGG
>JAUMHG010000033.1:16555686-16567018 GCA_032359395.1 Enteromius anoplus
GGGGGGCGTTTGTAGTGATGGAAAGTTTTTGTCAGGTCTCAGTGGGATAAGAACTCTGATGGCTAGAGATGTCGGCCCTTTTATCTCCTGCACCCTCGGCCTGCTGCGGCTTGCTCAAACTTAGAGTTTCATGACCAGCCGGTGGTGGTATGAGTCTGATAATAGTCCTTAACATAAGTGGATTTGTTAATGTAAAGAATTATCATTCTTTTGAACTAGCTGTGTCTGCCACCGATTGCAATGAATGTTGCTATGCAGTTGCAAGGCTGTTTTGTATTATATTAATATCTCTATTTTAGATTATTATTACTATTAATGATAATAGTAAGTTTATTTATATTTTAGATAATTATAGTGTTCCCCTGGTTTCACAGACAAGGCTTATCTTAAAACATGTCAGTGCCTTTGTTTTGCACACCTGTAATGCTTTTTTTCTATGTCATGTTTATAAAAATGACTCAAATGTCCTAATTGAACCATGTCCTAATCCTGGTTTAGGGTAAATAATTAATGTTTATTTATTTATTTTCATTTCATATAATTGTTTAGATAAACTACTACTACTACTACTACTACTAAATAGCAACAGCAATTATAATGATAATAATACAAATTATAATAATAATTCAGAGTATTTGTGTGTGTTTTATATTTATTATTTTATTATTATTATATTTATTATTTATATAATTATTTAAAAAAATCTAAATTTTCCTTGATTTCAGAAGCGTTGGACAGAACGTAATCAGTTAATTCATTAATTAATAATAAATGAATGTATTATGTGTCTTTATAGATGTATATTTTTAGTTTTAGTCTTTGTTTACAATCCCAACCTTCATCTCAACAGGCTCAGACCTTCAGGTTTGTTTGTCAAAGAATGTAACGTGCTGCACCAAGAAGATGGAGGAGCGTTACCAGGTGGCTGCTCGACGGGACATCCAGAACCTCCTTCAGATAACCAGCTCTAGTCTGAAGGTTCTCATCTCACGCAACGTGGCTGCTTTTCAAGGTTAGTTCATTGGTTTTAGAGACTAGCACTTGTTTTTAGATCGGCAATGCTTAGCAGATGATTCCTCGGTTCTTACCACAAAACGTGCTCCTACTCAGCTCGTCAGAAGTTCGCAAAATCAACAGTTTATCTAAAACCTTTCGCAGTTTGTGGTGCTCTGGTTTGGTATGATGTCAGTTTGTTTCCAGACATTTTACATGGTACAGTAAAGCATTGTCAGTGTACGCTTTTCCCCGAGAGCCACAATATGTGATTTAGTTCCCTGGTGGCTTTCCAAGGGCTGTCTTTTCAGTACATTTCAGGTCGACCAGTGCTCATTTAAGGTTTGTGAATTAATGGGTTCTTTGATGAGATGTTCACCAAGATGCTTGTTTAGAGGCCTTAATGAAACCCTTCACAGCTTCATAATATGAGGTCATAGGAGCCTACGCACCTTCGAGGAGGAGGGTATCCTTCATCTGAACCAAATGACTAACCTGGATAACCTGTAATCTCCCATAAGTGCTGATGCACCGCTCCTGACAAAAACCTCTCTGTCGCCTCCCGCCGAGACTCAGTTTCAGGTTTCACAAAGGTGGTTAGTCAGTGTCTAGCAGCTCGCGATGGGCCAGTTCATTGTGAGTGTGCTGAGATCTTGGATAGCTGTGTATGTGCCAGAAGAGCGAAGATTAAGAGTCTCCATTACATTGAAAGTGAAGTGAGGTGATGCTTCATTATGTCTTTTTGTACACTTTGTCTGCTAATACTGATACCCAGTCATTACCTTTTTGATATTCAATGAAAATAGGCGATATTATAAATCTGCGCTGATCAAAATAACCTAACTGCAGTGCGAAAACAGAGTTATGTTTGGATATATATATTACCACTGATATACCGTTCATCCCCTTCTCTCACAAAATCTGTACAGCTGTTCGTTTCATCTCTTGTTTTCTTGTTTTAAGACAAGTGTTCAGTTTCAGTAAACAGCACAGCTTTGCATTTCACTTGCATTTCTGTGTTGTGGCTGACAGTTAAAGCACAGATGTAGACACGCTTCTGTGTACTGCCTACATCGGTATACAACATTAGTGTGAGAGTTTCCCCACAATCGAGACTGTATCATTAAACCAAACCTCTCGCGTTGTTTCTCTTGTGGATTAGGGCCCTTTTTATCTCGGTTCGAGACCTGTTATATCACATCATTTGGAAAAATGGTATTCAGGTGGCAGTTACCATAGAACTTTAAAACATTTTTCACATTGAGTTGGGCGTAGACTCGGGGAGAGCCCTGATGGTGTCTAATCACAAGACTCATTTTATGAGATTAGCCCCATATTACAGGGCCCAGTCTGCTGTCTAACCAGCTATTACCTTGTGCCTGCCATACTCAACGCTCTACTGAACAGATATGAAAACAAGCAATGAAACACAGCTGTTCACATAGAAACAGAGATGCACAATATATTATAAACCACATTGATACAGACAAATAATGCTAAAAGCATAATTAAAATATTCAAATATTAGCATTAACTATTCTGTATGTATTTTAATAAAAGTATTGCATTGTATTTTAATTCAAAATCATTGTGTATTTTATTATGCCTTCTATCTATCTATCTATCTATCTATCTATCTATCTATCTATCTATCTATCTATCTATCTATCTATCTAATAAAAAAAAAAAATATATATATATATATTTATATATATATAATATATTTATTTATCTAATAAATCTATTTAATTTTTAATATTTCAAATGAGTAAGTATGCTTCCATATATTTCAGAAAAAATTATGTTTGTATATTAAATACATTTATTTAGCATATAAATTGTATGAATATTAGTATGTAAATGTATTATCTACATATATGTACATATTAATATATAAGTATGTTATTGGAAAGAAAAAAAAAGTTTAATTTAGAAAATTCTGGAAAAACACATACCACAAAATACAATAAAACAATAGCTAAATTCATTTTTGTTTTTATGTTTCTTGCTGTATTTCATGCATTTGCCATTTGTAGGTCAGTATGTATTTGTAATATTGACAGTTGTATTGGTTTTCAGTGAAAATAATGTACATCTAAAGTATATCTAAACCCAATCCTTCCCATCCTGTAACTTTGCCCATGTGTTTTTTACTGTCTTTAAACAATGCATGCGGTTTCTGTCGTTTGGAGTGTTTGGGGAAATTACTGCGACATCTTGCTTTACTTTATTTGATTTCGGTGGTCCGGTGAAATGTGGGGTTGCTACCATTTTTTATGAGGTTAGATGGAACCCGAATTACAATGCGGTTTGTTTTTGAGGAACATTGAAAAGTTTTGTCTTTGGAACAAATCTGCACCTTTTCCTAATTAAGCTTCAGCTTCAGTTGGAGAAGTGTTCGGTGTAGATGTCGGTTTTTCTACCACTGCATACTGTGAGAATTCAACCACAAGGTGATGGTCTGCTTGCCTACAAGACTTGTTTGCGTTTTAGACTGTTCTGCTTCCCCATTGTAAATCATGCAGTCATGTGTGTATAGTGAGGACCGTATGTTTGCACAATTGTTACTGTAGCTGTGTAATATTTCCTGAAGGTGTGCTGTCGGTCCCTGCTTGTGTAATAATACATTACCACCAGTTTAACATGTATTCTGCTTTTTTATTTTACAGTTATGTACTAATTAGAAATGAAAAAGCTAGTGCTTTTAAATGAATAATCGCATGCAAAATTAAAGTTTGTGTGTGTGATATTACAGCTGTAGATACTACACTGTGGTTACAAACTAGATACACATCTAGTTACTGTGTAAGTACACAGGTATTAGGGACACTTAATATAAAGTGGGACCAAAGAGGTTGTTTACATAATATATGTATGTGTGCTGTGTATATTTGTGCTAATAGTATATAAATACACACACAGACATAATGTATAATATAAAATGTAAATGTAAAAAACAAAAAAAACAAAACCTTTAAAGTTCAATTCCATACATATATATATTCACATCTTTTTACTTATATATGTATAACCACACAAAGTCTTATTTTCTATATGCAAAGCATTTCTTTTTCCGTTTTGATATTTATTTTTTTTTAATCATATTGATGGTGATTTCTGAAGTTGTTTTTTGTTGCCTTCAGATTTTTCAGTCGGTGGTTTTTCCTAGCCAGTAAGATTAATGGTTGTGGTTGCCATGGCATGATGGCAAACCTCTTAGAGCGAAAGAAAGAGAGTTGACCGGGGTCTCTCTCAGTGGGCAGCAGCATATTTGCACATTCAACGCAAAGACCCTTTACGGCCCCAGGTTAAAGACAAACATGCTCCTGTGGAGCTGGAGTCGTGGCCTCTGAGTCGGCTAAAGCTTGCTTGTTGAAAACGCCGTCGGCCAAACTTATTCCACCTTTTATTTTTTCCTTATTTATTTATTTTTGCTTCACCAACATTGCAAAATGACATCAAAGTGAGCTCTGCTTCAGTGGAGAGCTGATATCGTGAAATGCCCGAGCAGGTGATGCCGAGAACAGCAATCTGTTCCAAGACGACGACTGGGCTAAGAGGGCAAGATGTTTTCTTAAGAGCATCTCACTAGCGAAAGCAAAATTGCTCTGTTGAGTGAGCAAAATACCTGGAAGTCACTTGTTGAAAGTATTTCTTAAAGTCGAGTAGGAAAATGAGCAGAGTTTGTTCAGAGGCCTCTGGCTTGTTCAGTTCGATTCACAGTGAATCACTTTGAAAGTGGGTAAATCATCATTTTGGGAGTTATGAATCCAGAGTATCTGCAAATATCTTGATGTTTTGTGGTTTTCTAGTCTAGCAACCTGCTGACCTTTTCATACAATTTCGCCCGAAGTGGCAGTTTAACTGGAATACTGCTGTGGATTACTTGTGAATGTTTGTGATGTTTTTATCAGCTGTTTGGACTCCAGCACTGTTTCTCCAGCACCCATTCACTTCAGAGCATCCATAAGTGAGAAATGCTACATTTCTCTAGCGATTATGGACTCATAACAAATTGTCATGCACGGATGCAAAGCTTAATAACTCCCTCTTCATATTTCACAAAGCTATGGGATGCAGAAGTCTGTGGGCTGTCATGATGATGACAGGGACACTGAAAGACAAGGGAGGTCAATTGCAAGTCCGCTGACCCCAGACTTGCAGTCCTAATTTAATCACCAATATCTCATACAGACAGTGTTTACGTCACACCAGGGTGAGCGAGATGAAATGAAGGACTAATGTGCCCATTTGTTACACACAAGCCCTTCAATTATGCATTTCTATTTGATACAGACGGAAACAAGGCTGTAATTCATCACCCTCCCCATGACAATGAAGAAAATTAGGCCTTTAACAGGCACAAAACAACAAAACAGACTCAGAGATAATATTGTGCAAAAAAAGGGAGACATCTACAACACTATTTTGTTGTTCATATGTTGCATTTTGGCTCAAAAGAGCTTGCATTTTAAAGCGTTTTTTTCTTCCTTACCTGGTAGTCATTCATTTATCGATTTTATTGTCTGCATGATACATGATAATAATATTAAATCAATATAAATGATATTTTATTTCTTTACAACACTATTTAAATATGTTTAATTCAGATCTATTAATTTAAATTCAGGTTTTGAGTAGATTTTAAACACAACTGCTTGAATAGAACTTGACATTAAACCAATAGGTAGAAAAGCCTTTCATTCTGGATTGCGCATCTGTGGTTCCTGGACAACAGGATGACAGATGCAAAGCCTGCCGATTTATTTAACTGTCACCAGCCACTTTGATCTCATAAAACACGTTATATGCATGACTTGTATTTCCGAATGTCTCCCGGTTAACTTGCATTGCAGTCCCTTAAATTCCTCTTTGTGATTCAGGAAGTCGTCTTGGCAGGATCGAACATCCCTCCGTGCTTTCCATGCTTATGTGGCCATAAGCATTTTCAGACTGATTGTTCTCAATAGCAGGAAGATACAATGCCATGTGGGTGGTAGGGTACGCTGTGATGGGCTGAATTTAGACGGTTTATGTCACAGACTGACTTTCCCTGGAGACAGTGGATGATGTGGTCACAATCTCTGTATCTGACGTTTAGAGTGTTTGATTGGAAGACCTTGCTGTCACTATATTTCTATACTACTAGTCTCTTATGCTTACAAAGCCTGCATTTGTTTAATCAAAAAATATTGTAAAGCTGTAAAATTGGAGAATATTGTTAAAATTCAAAATATCTGTTTTCTATTTGAATTTAACTCAATATATAATTTATTCCTATCATGTAAAGCTGAATTTTCTGCATCCATCTTAAGTCTAAAAAATGATCAATGTTGAAAGTTTGCTACTTAATACTATTCTTAAAAACATATCAAATATTTAGTGTAAGAACACAAAACCCCCACAATATTAAGCAAAAAAATAAAAAAATAAAATGCAATAAATAATCTGATAAATAAATAAATAAAATGAACAAAAATATTAAGCAGTTTTGAACATTTAAAATAAGAATGATTATTTAAAAGTACCATAATTACTAATTAATTCAGTACAAATATTAGTTGATGCTGAAAGCTTGGCTTTGCATCATAGGAATAAATTGCATTTTAATATATTAATTAAAATAATTAGGGACAAAAATCCAAATTATTCTAAACCTCTGCTACTGTAAATAATGATTTAAATATGTTTTATTATTATTATTATTATATAGCAGTTAATAATTGCATTCCAGTCTTCAAAAACAAAACATATAATTTAAGGAGTCATTCATATATGTCACACAAAAAAAGCCATTTTAGCCCTGATTTTGTATACTTTTTCCATGCATATGTTCTTGATTTCCTGACAGGACTTCAGTTGCATCTTTGTATTTAGAGCACAGTCCACTATGTTCCTCTCACATGAACCTGACTGTGATTTACTGAAGACTTCAGGCAAATGACCTAGACCAACCTCTTCGTCCCCAGCCGTTCACTAATCAGAACCTGTCGCTGGAGCGGGTAACAAAGGCAGCTTAATGAAAACAGAATGGCTCTGTTTGAGACGGCTTCCTGGTAAAGGACTCTGGTTGGAGGGCAAAGACATGCTTTTGTCCCATTCCTGCTGCTGTGTGGTCTACGGTGCATTTTTGCCTTCTTTAACTCGTGAATGAGAGGTTGATGCTGCACCAGGCAGAGTGGCCCTCATGCCCCGCTGAAGTGCCATTCATCCAACTTTCCATCTCTGCCGTGATTTGCACAGAGTTAGCTGGGGTTTGGGCGGTTGCGACACTGACATTGGCTCCTTCTGTGTCGCCTTAGGGATCTTAAACTGCAAATATTTGGCAAGTAAACAAACTGGAGTTGAGCAGATGCATGCGTATGGACGTCTTATTGTTTGTCGACAGCCTTTGAATTTGATTCGCTCCTATCTGTTAACTGGCAAATCTGTTCAAGAGCTCTTTTCATGAGATCGTCAAGTCGTCATTAATATTCTGGATAGGAAGAGGATCCAGTCTGCTTCTGTTTTTTGCTCTGGCATTGGTCTTTTCATCATGCAATTCAACTGAAGCAAATGTTTTCTTTGCCACTAAAACATCATAATTCATCGAATAAATATAATATCCTTTTGTGAAGGTCTGAATGCTTTAAAGAAATGCAGAAGAGGGTATAGTTATAAACACAATGTATCTTGACTTACATGGACATGGAAAGTGAACTCCATCATGTAATTATCATATACTGTAAATAGCATATTCTGTCAAAGATAAGCCCTGTTATGATTACATTATTTCGTCATTTACTCTATTTAAATACACAGTTGTTCAAAAGTTTGAGGCTGCTTTTTTATTTTATTCAAGTCCTATTTAAAAAAAAATATTATTAATATTCAATCGAACAGTTCTTTATGTGAATATATGATCATATATAATTTATTCCTGTGATGCAAAGCTTGGTTTTTAGACTTCAATATCTCATAATGCTTCAAAAAAAGCAGTTGCTTAATATTATGGAAATGGTTATAGATTTTGTCAGGATAATTTGATGAATAGGAGGTTTATTATTCGCTATTTTAATTATTAAGTTAATGCATCCTTTCTGAATAAAAGTATTACTTTCTAAAGTGTTTGTGCAGTGTTTTTATGTTAAATTAATTTCATCATTAAATGTACATTTTATACTATAAAATAGGTTCTATAGTAAATGTTTGATACACATAATATAAAATCAGTGCATATAGGCCTATTGTAAGATTAACAAGAAGTCTAGATTTAATTATTTGTATTGCCCATGTTGAATTAATAGGAAAAGGTTTCCAATATGTTCCCAAAGAATAGTTGGCAGTGTTCAAACTTAACATAGAGTACTTCAGCTTCCTCTCAAGCGAGCCTAATCAGCTTCCACGGGCAAAGCAAATCAGCATGTCTGAGGATATCAGCTAAGGATATTATTAGTACACTTCAAGGAAATAAATGCTTTTGTTTATTCAATTCATTTTGGCAGGTTTGCAATAATCCCTTATCAGCTCCGATCCATCAACAAAGCAGTAAATCAGCTGGCCACTAGAAAGCAGCAGCGTTTTCACACAGTAACGTCAGTGTGTCAGAACTTGTGTTCGCAGGGCCCCTAATAACAGTCTTGTGTTTGTGTGTTTGACTCGCTCCCCTTTCAGAGCCCCTTAATAGCCCTGTTTAAGTGTGGCTCACTCGTTACTGCCACTGTTTGACCACAAACCAGACCTCTAGTGTTAGACGCAGACCAGAAAGCGTATGGCTTTTGACACACGTTGACCTTTTGTGGGGAGGGGGGAACGATTGGCAACCGGACAGTTTTTAGTTTTATTTTAGCCGATCTCTATCCTGAAACTGTACGCAAACTGCATTGCAGTTAAATGTGTTGATATATAACAAAGTCTGCAAGCAGGACGCTAACAGCGATGCGAGAGGAGAGGAGAAAATACTGATAGAATATTGGAAGGAAAGTGAAGATGACTTCAGAAAACTTTTGATGCTATTTTCTTTTAATCTTGTATCTGTATAATGTATATTGAAGCAGTGTTTATAAGCACAGGACTGCTTCGATGCCATCTGTAACCAAGGAATGGCTTTTAGTCGCTGCTTTTCCATAAGCACCAACTGCTGGCAGAGAGTGGATTTGCATTCTCACGCAGCCCCCCTGCTGTTTTTGTTTTATGAAGGGATGTATTATGTAGCAGAAATTCACAAAACTGAAGTCATACCATTCTATTTTTGCTTTAAATCTTAAACTTATACAGTCTAATAATAATAATAATAATAATAATAAAACATGCTCATGTTGGTGTATCAGTTCAGTTCAGTTTTATTTATATAGCACAATTAAAATGCCTATATTATGGGTTTTATTATATTATGGCGGTATGACCAAAAATTTAAATAACGATATTTTTCAAAATTGTATCGATGTCAAGGTATTTGACGGTGTTTATTTTTTTCCATGCACGACTAGATGACAACATTTACATATGATGGTTGTTTGATCAACATCAGATTTTTTTAAAGCTGAAGTATTTCCACACAACCGTGTTTTTTTCTTTAAAAAGTTCCTGTAGGTAATCAATCTTTATATCGAATATGTGATATTTCAATCACTTTCAGTTCTTCCGCTACGATCAAGGAAAAAAACTGCGTGGTCTGCCATAATGACGTTGATTCAGCACACTACGGAAACCTATAAGTGCCGGTGGCAGGCTAGTGTAGTGCATCTCGAACGCACCTATTTTCTTCGTTCATGCTGTTCACCGCTCAACACACACACAGACCGTGCTTCCACTGCTCTCATGCAGACGCATACAGCTTGTTTGGTACCTCTGCAAAACAATACCCCTCTCAAACAATGACCTGCGGCGGGACGTTCCACCGCTTTGTGTTCCCAACGTTTTGTACGCATGCATTCAGTATTGGGGTATTTGAAAAATAATATCATAAAAAAAAAAAAAACCACTAATTTAAATTAGGCCCAGCCCTAATTATGGGTTAAGAAAGGTTCATATTTTGAGAGATTGACATACATGCAAGGTCAAAAGACACCTTCATTTTCTCACAATGTGCATTTAATATGACCTTATTTGTTCGATGACTCCCAAATAGTAGCTTAATGATAGATTTTTGCAAACCCTCCTTTGCATGAGGCTAATCTGCATTAATTGGACAATTTCACTTAAAGCAGTGTGCTTTTAACACTCCAAAAGCAACAGCTTTTAACGTAAAAAGCTTGGCCAGGCCTGCACGCACAACAAGTGTTCGGCCAGTATGCTAATGTTTTTTGTTGACTCGTTTTAAAAATGACTCGTTTCCATGAGTCGACTCCTTCTTTTTTAATATGGCTCTCAGAACATTGAGGCGCACCTGATTGGACAACCTCAGTGTTTTAGCACTAGTTTATAGGACATTGTTGTGCATTGTGTGCTCTGGGTTATTAAGGTGTTTCGAGTTGGTTCCTGTGGTGGTCTTGGTTAGATAGACATCCTGTAAGAGAAACTGTTACGCTGAGATATATGAGTGTTTTCCTGTCTGTGTATTTCAGTGTGTTGAAATGCAAGCTTTTCCATAGATTTAGAGGCTGTAGACACATATGAGTCCAGACTGTTTTCAGCAGGCACGCAGTAAATGACAGGTTTCAGCAAAGACTGCATTCTTTTCCATTGAGAGAAAGAGAGAGAGAGAAACTGACACAGACACAGAGAGAGGAGAAGTCATACTTTGACATGTTCAGTTTAGTAACTATATTGTCCACGTTGTGGAAATTTGTTTCTGAGTTCTTTATTATTTGTATATGTCCTCTTACAGAATACCCACTCAGAAATTTCCCATTAGAAAAATCAAACGGTTGCAAAGTAGTGTCTTCACTCACCATAAATCAGTTTCTAGATTCGATATTTGATAGAAAAAAAAATTGATATTCATTACCATTTATTGAAGGAAAAATAAAAGAAAAATGTATAAGTTATACGTATAAGTATGTAAGTAATATAATAGTACATGATAAATATACACAGTACACACATATACTTTTAATTTGGATGCGATTAATCACGATTAATCGTTTGATGGCACTAATTTGCATATGTACTCTCCAAATTTCTTTAGAGATAAGTAAAAATTTTTTCCAGTTTTTACTCAAAATAGAGTTAGTTGTGTGAGCATCATGGAGCACTACAAGCACACTTAATATTTCATTCATACTGGACACCAGAGGGCGCCCTAGCACAGAAACTCCAAATATGCCTCACAGAAGTCATTTGCTGCATCCGAAATCGCATACTTCTTAAGTAGGTACTACATTTAAAACCGAACGTACTACCCGACCGTTAAAACAGT
>JAUMHG010000033.1:16567118-16577119 GCA_032359395.1 Enteromius anoplus
TGGAAGTGCAAACATTACTGGTTTGGTTGCTGTACAGCATTCTAATAATTGTGAAATGACAGGTCCGGTTCAGTTAGAATTTTAAATATATATACTTTAGTAATCTGTACTTTTTAAGACAAAAATGTTATTTTAAGTAATTTGTAAATATATGTACATTTGAAAGCATATTGCCCCGCTGGCGCTCCGACTCCGCTAATGTCCGACATTTTTAATTTTTGAGCAAGATAGCAAAGCTGGGCGCATAGGATTGTGGGTGATTTTAGAGCGCGAATGCTACACTCATGCATCCTTTCCTGTGTATGGGATATTTTTCGAACGAAGGACTCAGTCCTTGGTTGAAATTCCGCGTCGTCACAATAACGCAAAAATTTTAACTTTCAATAAGTCATCTGTTTTTTCTAGATTCTGTTAAACAAGTTTAATTTAATCCCAAGAAACAACGTTTTTTCCTGAGGTACGTACACTTGAAATGAGCCGTGTCTCAACTTTCCACCATTTTTCGAATATGACGCCTCCTCTCCCGGAGCCTCATGGGATAGGAAAGCGTCCATGATATGCTACTACAGAATTTAGGCGGAAGCAGTAGGTCATCTGGGTACTTCTCGCCTACTGAATTTCGAATACTATGAATTCGGACATACTAGTCGCCTCGCATGCTGTTTTTACTATATAGTAGGGAAGTACGGGATTTCGGACGCAGCAATTGAATTTATGATGCTCAAAGAAAACACAAATATTGACCAAAGAATCTAGCTATGTAAAAAAAATATCAGGACAGCTGTAATATATGGCTTATCTGTGTTCTTCAAACTATTCTCTGGTATTTTTTATATGAAGAAAGTCAATTTAAAACGTAATGCTAATTGATGTAGCATGTATTTTCAGCCTCATTCTATGGTAATACGTCAAATCAGACCACTGAACTGATTTAATGTGTTGAGTCTGGAGACAAAATATGTTGTTAAATGTGCATTTTGTTGAACGGATTTAAATGTTCTCATTGCTTTCTTAAATATTTCAGGATTGATAAGTATCGGAAAAACATTTTTTGACAACACTATTGCAAATGCAGTGTCGTGTTAACATCGCTGTGTCAGAAAACAATTGAAATGTTGAAGGGATCTCATCCACAACTCCTTTGTTTCCTATGTGCAATAAGCTGTCAGGAATTCCCTGTCTTGACTTCTTTCTTCTCTCTCTCCATGAATGGCTGCTTCAGGATTTTATTCTCAAATAAACTCCCAACAGGGACGGCAGGCATAAATAGCAACACAGTGTTACTTCTGTGGTTTTATGTCTGAATGTGTCTGGGTTTAACATCTTCAAAAGCAGGATATGGTTTGTGCAACTATCCAACCCTTTCCTCTATGTCCCCAAAGACGTTTGGCATAATGACCCCATAATTACACCACAGGCAAACAAAAGAGACGGACTCTGTGGCTGATTGCTTGCAAACATGGGAAGTGTCAGTCGTTTAGGAAGAGCTTGTGCTTGTGAGTCTGAAATGTGAGCTGTAGACTGAGAAAATAACTGCTTTCCTGGTTTGTTGTACTGCTCTGCATAAAATGTAAACTCTTGAAGGTTTAGGTTACAAACAATGAAATTCATAATCCTAAATCAGTTTTTTTTCTTTTGCTTTCTTTGGGTCCAGAGGGAGATGTTTTAAATCAGAGAAAAGTTCATCGAAAGTTGAAAATTTTGCCGTTAGGTTTATTATTGTTATATATATTTTTTAAATTATACTTTTAAGCAGCAAAGGTGATGTTTGAGCAAAAGATGAGCATATTATTATGATTTCTGAAGGATCTTGAGACACTGAAAACTGGAGTAATCATGCTGAAAATTTGGCTTTGCATCACAGAAATAAATTAAAATTTGAAATATGTTCACATAGAAAACAGTTCTGTTTAATTGTAATAATATTTAACAATATTGATATCTTATATTGCATTTTTAAACATGCAGCCTTGAGACTTTTTTTTTTTTTTTTTTTAATCAAAAAAGCATTACCAACCCAAATTCTGAACAATGGTGTTACTGTTAGATAATACAACACTTAAAATCATAGTAAACACAATTATTTTAGTGCATGGATTTAAAAGGATCATCTTTATGTAAACAGAGTTATTGAAGTGGTTCATTAAATTTAAACCCTTTTTTTTGCTACATGTTGGAAAACATAGTTTGCTACAGGAGGTAATTGAAGCTGCTGTTATGCTCCTGAAAAATGTTGTTTGTTTTGCTACATTTTAGTTAGTTTTTCCACAGAACTGTCCTCATGTCTCTCCTTGACCTGGTTTTCTTATTTTTGCCTCTGATGAACTATGTTTTACTGTCTGTTTTGCTGAATGTTTGCTTTAGAGTGAAGTTTGCCATGAGAGAGACGCTCTGTCCTGGCACGCATTCGTAAAACATCCATGATTGTTTGCTTTTTACATTTGCCAGAGAAATTAAGTCTAGCAAAGCTGAAATCAAACATTCGAGTTTTGTTGCTTTACGCATGAAGCGCATACCTGCGCAGGCTGAGGTCAGCCGTTACGCACGCTATAGCGCTTAATTGTAGTAAACAACAAAGCTCTTCAAGAGGTAGCTCATTGAAGAAGTGATCTGACGAGACACTCGCGAACCTGCCGCTTTCATCTTCATTCTCTGCTTCCACGTTTGGTCAAAATGAATTTTCATTTTCTGCTTCTGGGGTTTCCCAGACAGTATTGTGGTTTACTATATAATGTGTGTGTGTCTGTTTAAAGAAAGAGAAACCATCACTTTGGGTCTGTTATTGCTCCCTTACTAACAGAGAAGTGCTTTTATGACTTGCCTACCCGGCTATAGCATTTTATGTGGCTATTTTATCGTCATTATATAAGGTCATTGCTCGCTCAGAGTCATCGTTTACTCACGCTCATGTCATTTTAAACCCATAAAGTTTGCCTTTTGTGGATAAAACCTTTCTTTTTGGGGGGGGTTATTGTCTTTCTTGGATTGGTATGACGATCTATTTAAAAAGCTTTCCTCCTGTTGACCTCTCTCTCTCCTTTCCTTCCTCTCTTTCTGTTTTTCTCGCTGTCTCTCTCTCTCTCTCTCTCTGGATGCTTCATCCAGATCTTGGGCATATTGAAGATATAATAACATAATTGCTGCCGTATACCATTAGAATATCCGACCCTGAGTGACAGATGGATATTACTAAGCAATTACGGAGGAGCTCCGGGTCCTTCCTAACCTGTCCTGTGTTGATGTTTTGATTGTCTAAAAATTCCTGCATTTTTCTTCACAGGATTTCAGGCCCAGATTAGTTTTTCCTGCCTCAGAATTTCTAGTGGTTTTCAGAAATCAGAGAGTTCTAGAGGTCCGTTGTAGCAAATATTCAAAAAGGTGTGAAGTGTTTAATTGATACTTATTTAACAATTTATATGCATTTGAACACACTTGGCATCTACTTAATATTTATCCAGTTATACTTGTTTTTATAATAATTTATTTACTTATTATTATTATTATTATTATTATTATTTTACAATTACAATTGGAAATAAATACAAATTTAATTTAATTGTATATAAAAAATTTTTTTAATTTGTGCCGTCAAGTGATTAATCTTGATTAATCTCATCTAAAAAAAGGTTTTGTTCACATAATATATGTGTATGTACTTTGTATATTTATCATGTGAATAAAAACACACATATACAGCATGTTTTTAAAAATATTTTTATTCAAATACACATAAATCTGTTTTTGCAGAATGCAGCATAGTTTTCTTAAATATGTACATGCATGTGTTTGTATATTTATATATGCATAATACATGTACACAGTATTAGGGCTGTAACGATACACCAAACCCACGATTCGGTTCGTATCACGATCTTTTTTCGTGGGGGGTGGGACAAAAAATGATTTAAAAAAATATATTTTTTATTAAATAATTAATTTAACATTTGAAAATTCTTTATAAACACCAAAGAACAAGATTAACTATACAAATTATTAACAATATAAATAGAAATGCACCCTCGAGCACACTGAGTAAACACTTGAACCCCTCGTTATCGACAACCGAAAATGGTCGCATATCTATGGCGGCGAATCTATGCCAATAATGCACGAGCGCACCAATGAAGAAACGGGATCCGCGAGCTCATTTCAAAGCCGCGCGCGCGTGATATGTCATCTGCGCGCAATCCAAGGTAGTCACGGGGTGTGTCGCGATGCTCCATTATCACACCGCGTCACAGGATCGTGGATCTGAGTGTCGCTATTTCGGTTTCATATCGTGTATCGCTACAGCTCTACACAGTATAACCACATATATTATGTAAACACAACCAAAAAACTTTTGTAATGAGAGTCAGAAGCGTTTGGATCCATTTGCTGTTATCTTTAATCAAGGTCGACAGGCAGGGTCAGTAACACAAAAAACAGAGCAATGCAGACAAGACGGAATCGTACTCAAATACCAGGCAGACATCGGCGCAAGCAGCAATCAAACACAAACGAGAGCTGGCTAAATAGTCAAGGCAGGCAGCAAACAGTCGTAGAAGAGTCAACAGTCCAGGGTAATACACAGAAAGGGCAATCGCAATAGAAACACCTGCTGTTTACCTCTGCGGTTTCCAAGGCTGTAGGAAGCTTGACTAGGGGAATGAGTTTACAGGCTTTAGAGAAGCGTTCAATTACGGTGCGTGTGGTAGTGTAGTTTCTGGATGCCGGCAAGTCGGTGACGAAATCAATGGCTATATGCGACCAGGGTTGTTGAGGGACTGGTAAAGGCTGGAGGAGTCCCGCGGGTCATTGATGGAATGACTTAGAAATGTTGCAAGTGGAGCATTGTCAGACAAACTGGATGACATCTTTCTGCAAAGAAGACCACTAGAAGTGATTAGTAGTAAGCTCAGTGGTGGCAGTTATACCTGGATGACCAGCACTGGGAGTATCGTGAATCCAGTGGAGCAGGGGTTCACGAAGAGACATGGGTACATAGGTTCGGTCAGGCGGGCATGTAGGTGGAGCTGGATCGGTGGTCAGAATACACGTCTCATATACTATGGAACACATATATAATGTCCCCACATATGGAGGCGACTATGATAGAGGCAGGGATTATTAGTGCTTTGGAGCTGAGAGTCAAACTGGCAGGAAGATGTATATTAATATAATTTTTATTTGTTTACTAGACTTAAATCCTAAATAAGAGCGTACATCCAGATAAATGTTCTTAATGGAGCTGGTTAACATGCATATTCAGGCAGGTCGTATACTATAAAATCCCTCTAAATGTTTGAGCCAAAATTGCAGGGCACAACACCTCCCTCTCTTTCCTCACCTTACTTTACCTTCTTTATGCTGGTGAGGAGGTGAAACACATCTACGAGCAACAAAAAAGGCATTTTGTGTGGAACTGCTCTCTCTTTGACTGAACAGTGAGTCATTTAGGCAGAGCTGGTCAAAGCTGCTGGGAGGGACATTGAGACGCATTCATACACAGATATGAGAGCCCTGGGAGTGAGTTTGATGGTTTAACAGCAGTCACGGCGCTGAGTGTATTTCACAACCATCCCCTACCAGATCAGCCTCGCCAAATTCATCCTGATTTCTGTTTTTACAGCCCACACATCACAGGACACCTCGCTCTCCAGTGAGCTTGCTTTTGTACTTTCTCTCGCTCTCGTTTTTCCCTTGTTCTTTACAGAATAATATGATGTAGATAATTCTTATGTCTACATGTGTGTGTTTACATATATATATAAAACGTATACATGGCACAAAAACAAATCCTTGATTGCAGTGTCTTATTGGAATGATTTTTGGAACTCTTGCTAATATTGCAGCACCAGTTATATCATTTTAATTTATATATCATAAAAAGCCTGCAGAAGCATCACTGTTCAGCATTTAACTCGACTCACTCATCCAAACAGATTTTCAAGCAATGATTTCTGCTTGTGCCAGAACACCCTCAAAATCTACTCAAGAGCTGCCAAGTGGCATTGCGTTTATCATATTCTCTGTTTGCGTGTGTGTGTGAGATGCAGGCCGGGTCACTGCGGTCAGGTCCTGGTATGGCTGGTATTTGCGTTCGGTCATGTTCTGGCCAGCGCTGGCAGGACCGCTGTGTTATGCTTGGACGGCAGGAGCAGCTTCTCTGAAGCGGGTGATAATGGAGATGTTTGCTTAGGCTTCTCTTTTTCTGCAAAGCCGTCTCCAAATCCAACATAACCCCAAAAAAATACACTAAGCGCTCACTAGCAGTGATACCACTACCTTTCGGAGGAAATGGTCGTTTGGGGAACGGTTTGGAAAGCTGGAGACCTCGTGAAGGGTCTGGCTAGGTCTGTGTGAGATCTCAAAGCAACCGTCTTGAATTAGCAGGGAAGAAGGAGGGTGAGGTGAAAGTGCGAAAAAACTATTTACTTCCACAGCAGGACAGTTTAAAATTACATGATTTTTATATTTCGGTAGTAGCTGAGCTGCCAGAGGTCAAGTTGTTCTAACTGTTATATTATTTATTATTTACTGATTTAAATAATTTATTTATTAATTTATTTTTTTTGCATATGGGATATGAAAAAAAAATCATATTTTATTTAAGATTTATTTTATTTTTTATTTGTTCTATTTTTTTTTTATTTATATTTTATATTAATTTATTGGTTTGTCAATTTTTAATTAGTATTTATTTGCATTTATTATATTTTATTTTGCTTTATTGTATTAAAATGTTTCTTTTTTTGTATATTATATGTATTTACATACACAATACATATACACAGTGCACACAGATATATTATGTAAATAATAATAATAAAAAAAAACGTATTTTGAATGCAATTAATTAATTATTTATTTATTTGTTTATATAGGGAATATATTTTCATATTACTACTATTTTTGTTTTCAACACAAGAAAGACATAGCAACAAGTTTGAGTTTTACTAAATAAAACTAGAAAAATCTTTAAAAGTAGAAAAATACATTCAAACTTCTTGACTTTGAATCCTGGCTTTGTTTGGAGAACCTTTTCAGCGCTTTTTAAGAAGGTAGAAAATCTTCCACTGTTACTTTAAGGAACAAAGCAGCGCTTCTTTTTTTTGAGAGTTGATGCTTATAACATCATTGAATTGTCTTTAATCTGCAAAGAGCTGTATCCAGCCAAAACTGCTTCTTGATAGGTTGCGTATTCTTTGTGTTTATTTCCTCATAGCTGACAATTCATACGCCAACTCTGCTGTCATTTATCTGGAACGAAACCCTAACGTTCAGACCGTCTGCATTGCCTTTAAATAGTTTATCTCCCCTTGCCTGTTTCTCTTCTCAGCTTAAGTGGGTTAGGCTAATTTAATTCTACTTGACTACTGCTGTCAGATTGCTGTACGTCCTTATTTTGTCCTTGTGAGCGTTATATGCTGTTTCTTCTCTCGGATAACATTAATGCATTGAGCTAATGTCTTACCTGAAAGATAGCTGTAATCACATTTGTCTGATTCTCTTCACATCATGACGGTCAGGGCTCTTTCGCACAGATATGATCTCAAGAGCATCTGAATCGCATCATAAATCATGTTTTCACATGCAAATCATAGTTTTGCACTTATTGAATGTAATGGACAAGAGCAAAATGCTAATAATTAAATAAATACTTTTAATTAGTAAATAATAGATTTTAATTTTAAACTATATGTGCTGTTTGCCCAATGCACAACTCATCATCCAGAATTCCGAAGTGTTCTATGTTATTTTATTTTACTTTATTTTACAAATTCACTTGTGAAATACATGTGATTTTTTAATACAAAATATACTTATATGCAATATTGTTTTAAAAAATGTAGCCAAGGTTTTGTAAATGTATTTATTTATTTTTAATTTAGATTTTTAATATACATTTTTTTGACCTATGGGGCACATTTGCATTACTAATTATATCAATATTTAATATTTTTTTTCTATGCATTTTCAAAAAAAAAAAATATATATATATATTCTTTATATATTTTTACATTATTCATTTCTACAGCATTTTATTATTCTTTATTTCATGTAATATATTCACTTAAAAATAATATGTATATTTCACATTTATTTTAAAATTAAATATTTTATATGAAATAAAAGAATATTAAAAAGTCAAAATTTTTTTTTTGTATACTTAATATATATACACACACACACACAGTGCCCTCCACTAATATTGGCACTCTTGGTAAATCTGAGCAAATGCAAATAAATCTGCATTGTTTATCCTTTTGATCTGTATATATTATATTTTTATATATATATACACACTACACATTAACGACAAATTTACTTTATTAGTCTCAACATTTTATTTAAAAAAGCGTATTAAAATACAAATATTTGTATATATTTTTAATTAAATATAAAGCTTAAAAAAAAAATTATTTCTAAAACATTTTCACATTGCTAGTTTCAACAGAATTTGATATTTTTAAAAGTGAAAATTAGTGAAAATTATTTTTTATCATTATTCTTTGTTTCATATTGAATATTATAATACAATTATTTTAAATGCTTTATTTTAGTTTTTTTGTTGTTACTGTGCCAGGTTGTGAACCTGTAAACCTCAAGCATTGTAGCTGTCTGAAAACTGACAATGAAAAAGGGGCCAAGCATTCATGTCGCTTGTGTGTTTGTGTAGAGTATATTTCTCTCCTTACTGTGGTCTAAGTGTGTGAATACAGGTCCATCCCAGCGACGGACGATCACTCCTGTCTTTTCTGACTCTCAGTGGTCTGAGGTCATTCAGATGAACTGAATCAGGCCATTAAGATTCATCTTTACGTTTCTCAACATCGAAGATAGCCAGGTGGCACAAGAGGCGCTTTGAACTTTGTCTAAATGCAGTAACAATAAGGGGGCCTCCCCCGGCGATCGGACCCTTTCAGTATGGATTAGGCCGTCCCGGGACGAGCGGCGAATCACACGGCGACGTGGAGATTGGCAAGACCGATGTGGCATTGTGACGGCCGGCATGTCTGAAGAGAAAGAAAGAAAGAGAATAGACGCTATTGTCTCCTCGCTCTTCTGGTGCTTCTGTGGGCTGCTGTTTTAGAGGAGAGAGATGGAAAAGAGCTGGAGGCTTTGAGAAGGTGACACTAAAGCTACAGCATGTCTGGGCACAGCACTCTTTGTTTGCTCTTCTGTGTGAGTCAGAATTGCTCCATATTTTTCTGTTTGTATCATATACTTGTGTACCACAACATCGTATATTTGAAGCGCCTGGGTTGTATGAGTCACGAAGTGAGTCATGGCTTTGGTACTTTAATCGTTTCGGAGTCAAATACCACATTAACTCAAAGTAATCATCTGTGATGTGTTTCGAGCCCTAGTTTTGATACATTGGCACACTTGTAAGTGATGTTGGTACACAGCGGGTTATTTGTTTTTATGTACCGGCAATAGATGACGACATAGGATGAGAACTGAATGATATATTTATGATAAATATTATTGGGTTTTGGAGTATGCCCCAGATACTGTGTGCTTGTACTTTTTTTACATTATATTAATTATTAATTATGATAATAATGTTTGTAACAGAAATATTTATGCCTATTTCCAGTGAGTTCAATTCTTAAATGAATAATAATGCTATGATATGCCTCTTTAAACCTTTTTAGTAAATCATGGTATTTTTATAATACTTTGCAGAAGGTACCATGATGATCAACCTATTTTATTTCTTTATTTATAATATAATTTGCAAAGTAGGGATGGGTGTTTTGACAAAATTGTACAAATGATTTTTATTATAGGTTCAGTAATTTAATATATTTTGTTGGAAAAATATGTACACGATTATATGTATAATGTGATTTTCATGTTTTAAATTATATGACAATATTTAATAATATTAATTTTATTGCAGACTTATATGCATCATCAGAATCTGCTGAATCAAATATATATATATATATATATATATATATATATATAAATACTTATTTAATATTTTAAAATATATTTAACATTTATTT
>JAUMHG010000033.1:16596272-16613051 GCA_032359395.1 Enteromius anoplus
TTAATTTAATTTAATTTAATTTAATTTAATTTAATTTAATTTAATTTAATTTAGTTTAGTTTAGTTTAGTTTAGTTTCAGTATAGGGTTAGTTATTTAAAAAATGTACTTACATTTTAGTAAATGAGATTTACATCATTTCTTGTTTTTAATCACCGCTTGCAGTTATAGCTGGTTAAGAAAACACTCGGATTAATTTGAAAGCATTGTTTACGGCACAATGTAACCAAAATAAAATCTTTTCAGTCTGAGACACAGAAGAGGTTGAGTCATACTGTTTATACAAATCCCAATATAAATAATTAAATATCCTGTATTAAAGCAGTAAGTGCATTTACTCTCTCTCTCTCTCTCTCTCTCTCTCTCTCTCTCTCTCTCTCTCTGCAAAGACTGTCAGCAGTTTGCTTTTGGACTCTTTGTGTGGCAGGATTACGTTACTCAGGGACATCGTCTCTCATGTGGGACTCATGGTGGATAAAGTGTCCATAATCCAATGCTCATTTTGTGCCAAAAATGCTAGGAAGAAGATTTCATCATGATATCCCTCACCATCGAATCTGTTCAGCGTGCATAACGGTGCCGTGATTCATCTGTTCCAAACCGTCAAGACTAATGAGTAATTAGAAATGCGATCATACGCGCTGGTCCATTTTGCGAGGCGGCTCTTGCAAAAGCTTAACATGCTAATTGAGTTTAAATCGCATGCATTGTTTGCTGCAGCGTAATCTGAAGAGATGCGCATACAATTGCAAATATTCAGTTAATTTTTTATTTTTTGCTCGAGAGGTAATATAAACGCTCGGTGCCAGGCCTCACGGTAAAGTATCTAGCGTTATGCGTAAAGAGATTTGTTTAATCTCCCAGTCTATTCATAACTGTCTCGTCATAACGCACGGCTATGGCTGGAGGAGGAACATGGAAATTCTGCTTCGATAGCCAAATCCTGTGAATAAAACTGTGGGAAGCTACTGTACATGAGCTGAATATTGATATCGCTCTCTGGATTTCTCTCCAGCTTAACTCTCTCAGCTGGAAACTGAATAGCTTTCCAGAGCCGTCGGAGGCCCTGAGAGATATGAGAGAGAGTTTAGAGCTGTATCTGCATGCATGGACATTTTCATGTTTGCATGCATCTGATGCATTTGAGCTGCTTTAAATCGCTGAATGTGATAACAGCATTAATAATCTATTGCATTAGTATGGTTTACAAGAAGAAGAAAAAAACGTTCTTATGAAGTCTGCAGCTGTTATGATGTATTTTGCACCTAATCTAGTGATATTCTGATGGTTTTTCTGGCCATTTGAAGGAATCTAAAGTCTGCATGTTTGCTCTTCTGCAGTTCAACATGACAGTTTGAACCTTCCTGTCAAAATGTCTCTTTTTTTCGATCCACTCATCCAGACTTTGAGAAGTTTTGCGTGTTTGCTGTCAGTGTCTGAGACCTTTACCCAGCTCTTGGCTTTATGACCTTATGACATGTGTAGGTTGGAGTGATTTTCTCGCTCTGGTGTGAAATGGATTCAGGTACACTTGACCTTGCAAGGACCACATCAGCCTTTCAGGCTTGGATGTAAGCTTTGCATTCAGTGCATTCAGGTGTTAATAACTTATTCAATACTTATTTATGACCCTAGACCACAAAACACAAATGTCAAAGTCTCGAAGTTGCTCGGACAATATTTGGCTGATATACAACTATTTAAAATATGAAATCTGAGGGTACAGAAAAATCAAAATATTGAGAAAATCACCTTTAAAGCGGTCAAAATTACGTTCTTAGCAATGCATATTACCAATCAAAAATTAAGGTTTAATATATTTACGGGAGGAAATTTACAAAATATATTAATGAAACATAATCTTTACTTAATATCTTTTGGCATTAAAGAAAAATCAATAATTTTGACCCGTACAATGTATTTTGACTATTGCTACAAATATACCCCAGCAACTTCGCTCTGGTTTTGTGGTCCAGGGTCACATTGAAACATTTTTCTCTCTTTAACAACTACTGTAGGTGTGCCATAATACTGTACATTCAAACTAAATATTTTTATTTAAAATGTGCATTAAATGTGCAATACATTAAAACAATGTAGGTTTATATAAAGATAAATAACAGCATTAGTAAAACATGCAGAAATGCTAAATACACAAATGTAAATGCGCATATATATATGATTACAGAAGTCTGATGTTTTTGGGTGCACTAACTCTTTAAACATCGGTTTAGCACCATGCGCATCACTGTGTCTGTGTCTCAGAGTGTTTCCATGGTAAGTTTTGTCCAGATAAGCGTCTAGACTTCCCAGTGTCCTCTTGTTTAAAAACTGTCAGAGCAGCAACACTGAGGAGCGCTCATGGCTTCAGCCTGCAGCTGTCAGTCACACAGCCCGCCGTGTCTGTATCATCATCACCCGCCAACCTCTTAATATAACCTGCACTTTTTAAAGAGCTCCCGTCTGCAGCAGACTCCTTACACCAAGGTGTAGCCGGAGGGATGATGGTGTGTATTTCACACTTTTCATACAAGCTAAATAATGAAAAATCTGTCAGACTACAACAAGTATGTTTCGGCGTTAAAATAGAAAGCATGTATGCTTTGTGAAGATTGCACAGGGGGCTCTGGTCTCATGGAGTGTTGAAATGGATAATATGAAACATGCAAACATGCATAAACTCACAGAGGAACTTCACAACAGACGTGGTTCAGATGAAAGTGACAATATCAGGAAGACATGGGAAAATCATCTTAATTAGCTTAACACAACTCTTATTTTTAACAAGGTACTTCTAAAAGAGTCAGACCTCTTTGTTGAAATAAAAAGAAAGAAAATAATCACATGCCATGCTAAATGATGCTGAAATTAAATTAATAAATACACGTTACTTGAAATAGATTTAAATGAACTTGAATAAAAATTTTATAAATAACTAAAAATTAAAAACTGAAAATAATTTAAATATGTACATAACAACTTTTGACCCACAAAAAAACCAGACTTCTAAATAATGCATAAATAATACTAAAATAGTACTATAGTAATGAATAACACTATGATAACACTGATTCTAGGTAGTATTGGATCCGTGCATTCACTATGTATTCTTTAATGAAATAATATATTCTAAGTAGCAACATGGGCAAAACCGAAGAGCTGTCAAAAGACACAAGAGACAAAACGATAGACCTTCACAAAGCTGGATAGAGCTATGAGGCAATTGCCAAGCAGCTTGGTGAAAAAAGAACAACTGTTGGAGCATTTGTCAGAAAATGGAAGAGGCTAATGATGACTGTCAGTGTCCCTCGGACTGGGGCCCCATGGAAGATCTCTCCTCGTGGGGTATCGATGATGCTAAGAATGGTGAAGAATCAGCCCAGAACTACACGGGAGGAGCTGTCATGGTTTAAAATCTTGCATCGCACGGAAGGTTCCCCTGCTTACTGTAAGTCAGCCCATGTCCAGGCCCATCTGGAGTTTGCCAGGGACCATCTGGATGATCCAGAGGAGTTATGGGAGAAAGTCCTGTGGTCAGATGAGACCAAAGTAGAACTTTTTGGTCTTAACTCCATTCATCGTGTTTGTAGGAAGCAGAATGATGAGTATCATCCAATAATACTGTACCATATCTACAGTGAAGCATGGGGCTGGAAGCATCAGCTCTGGGGGTGTTTTTCTGCACAGGGGTCAGGACGACTGCACTGTATTAAGGAGAGGATGAACGGAGCCATGTATTGTGACATATTGAACCTCCTTCCCTCAGTTAGAGCATTAAAGATGAGTCGTGGCTGGGTCTTCCAACATGACAATGACCCAAAGCACACAGCCAGGAAAACCAAGGAGTGGCTCCGTAAGAAGCAAATCAAGGTTCTGGAGTGGCCTAGCCTGTCTCCAGACCTAAATCCAATTGAAAATCTTTGGAGGGAGCTGAAACTCTGTGTTGCATTTCACGCATTCTTAGAGCAGATGCTTTTCTCTCAGTTCTGTTCAGCAATAATTTTCATATGTTTCATGCTGTTACTCCAGCAGGCGCTAAAGCCAAGAACGTGATCTCCAACACTGTGCTAAAACCGCCCTTTGTGTGTGTAGCCATCCGTTACACCTGCGGTAAAGACAGCAGAAATCCAGCGCACAATCTGCGTTTCACGGTCTGTGTAGGAAGTTAAACATGGAACGTAAGGTGCAGTGTATGTAAACAGGAATGGAAAGCTGGCCTGGAATCAAGTCATGTACAGGAGTTAAGGTTGAGCAGATGTCTCCCGTGGGTCATATCAGAGCTATAGGAGAAGGTTTTGTCTTACAGTCAGCGATCGTAAACTCACAATTTCAGTTTAATAGGCCTGACATAAAGGAATTACCACAGGAGAGTGCTTGGAGCCCAATAGTAACAGTTTATCCTCGGAGGAGACGTAATTCAGCGATAGATTCTGTTTATTCCATTCAGATGGCGTATGAGAGCTGGAGAGACGGATCTGTAGCATGAACTGAAGCAAGAGGGCTGTTAAACGCATACTTGAAACAGATGTTTGCTCTGTGCTAAGGCGTTATGTGCCGTATGAACTGTGCTTTTCTTTGCTGTCATAACTTAGTACTGTTGGGTGGGAGCGTTGCAAACAAACTCGCAGTTGTCTTTAAATTGTCTCTTTTATGGAGAATGACGCTTCTGCAGTTATTTACACCCACATGCAGGACTTGAATGTTCTGGTTGTTCTCCATTCCCTTGCAAGCTTTAAAATAATGCACAACGTAATACTTGTGCACTATATTCAAAGTAGTTTGAAGTCATGTAACAATGTAAAATATATTTCAATGTAACACGCATATCAACATATTTTTATTATGTTTTATATATATATATATATATATATATATATATATTTTTTTTTTTACATTTCTGAGTGAACCTGAGAATTGAGAATTAAATTAAATTAAATTGTAATTTTATTTAATTTTATTTTTATAAATTAAATTAAAATATTAAAATAAATAAATACATACATAAATAAATGTGTTATAATTATTATGACAAACAAAACATTTTAATTCTCATTAACAGATATCTGGAACATCATTAATTAAATTAAATTAAAGTTGTAGTGTGAAAGCTTGTGAAATGCACAAAGTTGAAAAAAATTAATAATTAAAAGCATTTTAATTAAAACACCATGAAGTCGAGACACAATTATTGCTGGGAGATTTAATCAGATGTATTTTTATAGTATAGCAATGTGTTTTCTGGCACTCATGCAGCTTCTCTTACTCGTTAAATGTGAATGATTTAAAGGCCTGTGGGGAATTTGGCACAGACGGCTCGAAGTATTTGAGTTACATCAATATAAATGAGTGAAGCTGAAGCAGGCTCTAATTCAGACAGAAAAGCTGTTGTTCGTCTTCACGGAAAGAAGCCAAGAATTACTTTACCTCTTTGGCTTTTCTTAAAAGGGATGAACATTTAGTGGCTGTCAGGATTCATTTAACTGAAAATCACAGAACTTTACAATTAGTTAAATGAAGAAATAAATACAGGTGGACTTCACATTTACTCAAATTAAACATGCTCATTAAAGCACTTTTTACTAGTCAAAAATGATGAAAGTCAAAGGGAAATTAAAATAGGACATAAAATGGAGAGAGAGAAAAAAGCTTTTTTTATTTAAAATGTTTTATTTGTTGTTTATTTTTGCACAGTGAGAAACGTATTGGAACAGTATTGATATCAAATTTGTATGATGTGTTGCAAATGAAACACACACACACACATACTGTATATACAAACAGTAAATCTCCCGGTATGCGGGGTCCGAGTCGAGCTCTACCCTCGCTAGGGTTCATGCTCTGAGTACGCTGGGCTCCCTGCCCCGGCCCCGCCCCCAGGACAGCGCGCCAAACACGCTATTATTACTACCACGATTATAAGCGCAAACTACTGAATACATATTTGGACAAAACATTGATTCAAAAATAACACTTTGTCCTTTGCTAACTAAAAAATTAATTGTTACATTCTACTAGAAACACATAACGAAAGCCTAATAAAATTGCTAAATCGAGAAAATTACTAAAACTAAAACTTCTATAAAAAAATTAAGCAAAAATAGAAAAACAATAATATTATATGATTTTAAATAAAATAAATATTAACTGACATAAAATATTTAGCAAAAAAAAACAACACAAAAACTTTAAATAAAAAGATTAACAAAAACCTCCAACAGTACCTCGATGATACTAGCTTACGTAAGTAACACTGCAGCTCGACGTGTTTTGAGAAAGTTTCACAGTAATTTTCAGCACTTCCTGACCGATGCTTGAAAAGTTGCACATTTCCATCCAAGTTCATTACCGAGCATCTATGCTTCAGTGGAGGATGTGACAATGGCAGCCATTTACATGATGTCGATCGGAGCGTGGCGTGTCTCTCCATTAAAGTCAATCGAGTATGGTCTTCATTTATCCCTTCCTGTCACCAGATCTTAATTGGAGGTGGTAATTATCTGACCACGCACTATTAAATGTCTCATCCGAGGCAGTGCGGTAGCTGAAAATGAATAGCCATTGATTAGTAGCAGAGCTATTCCACTGCTCTCCTTTCACAGATTGCTCCAGCATTGATCCATGGCAACAATTTCCAGCCTGCCATCTCCCAATCAACCGGATTGTAACGCGCGGCTTGAGTTTGACCCTTCATTATGAGCTTACAACGGGCGCCGCTGGTGCTCTCATAGACATTAAACAGACGTAGATGAGTGTTGTACGTCCATTCACTCCTCTATTCATGCGCTTGGCCTCGGCGGGAGGCAGGGTTTGCTGTTTGCTCGGGTTTATAAGCAAATTAAACTCTGCTATTTTCTGACAATGCAACATTTTACATGAATTAGGAATGTGTTTATATGTGCTGTGATTGGGTGAATGAGTGCAGAGAACATTAAGTTGAGAAAAAATGAGAAATACTTTTAGTAATTTTTTACTTTTTATTGGTTTTTACTGTTATATTATTTTTAGATATTTTAGTGCACTAGTTAGACTAAAAGAAAACGTGAAATGCTTCCTTGGCAAAAAAAAAAAAAAAACTGAATATGTTTAAATATGTAATTCAGTTAATTTCAGTTATTAAAGTTATACCAAAAGAAAAGATTCATTGCATGGACATTTTTTTAAGGGGACTTACCTTTAAGAAAAAGTATGAATGTGTGTGTGTGTGTATATATATTTTTTTTAATTTATTTATTTATTATTATTATTATTTATTTTTTTTTTTTTCAGTGGACAGGTACAAAAGTATTGAAGTACAGATACATTAAAGTATATATTTATAAAAAATAAAATATTTTATTTTTTATAAATATATACTTTAATGTATCTGTACTTCAATAACTTTGTACCTGTACACTGAAAAAAAAAATATATATATATATTTAAGAAATGCAAAAAAAGGTAATATTACAATAGTAACTGTAATGTAATTATGTCAATTATATTAATTACATTTTCCTTTGTTTAATACTGATTCCTCTTTTTAATTTCTTGAATTTGACAGCACAAGCACTCATCAACCCACAAACTGAAGCAAACATTAACGTCTCTAGTCAGCCTTTTGTTAAACTTAGTCAACTGTGTATTAATGAAGTAAACCTTCCTGGCAGTTTCATCAAGCATTGCCAAATATATTCTGCCATAAGCTGCTGTCACACATTTGAGTTCATATGTTACCTGCTGATAGCTTATTTACAGTGCCCTCCAATAATATTGGCACCCTTGGTAAATCTGAGCTAAAGCGGCTGTGAAAATAAATCTGCATTGTTTATCCTTTTGGTCTTTCATTCAAAAGATTTACAAAATTTAAAACTATTTTTTGAACGAAAGATCAAAAGGATAAACAATGCAGATTTATTTTCACAGCCACCTTTGCTCATATTTACCAAGGGCGTGAATATTAGTGAAGGGCACTGTATATGAGCAGATGCTATTTGCAATATCTTAAAAGTTAGCATGTTTTGGCTCTGTGACATAAATCAGGATACTAACAGTAATTCCTACAGAAAACTTCTTGTGTTACAAGATGTGTTTCGTTTAAGCCCTCATTATGATTTTAGTCTAAACACATGAAAATACCAGAAGCTTTTTTGTAATAAACAGCCTCAGACTGCACAGATGAAGTGTAATGAGCTGTTATATTTTACATAAAAGTGCCACGTTAATGCTGAATATGTTGTTTAATTTTCTAATCGGGCTTATTATATGTTTTAGTTGAACTCACAAATGATTGACAGACTATAAGTGTTTTCTGATCGCATCTTTCTGACCCAGCTAGAAGCTAGTTTTGCATTGGATTAAGTGCAACTATATTGGCAGCAGCCAGATTCTGAAATGTAGAATCGGATATGAAATTAATGGAATTGCTTTAGTGTGATTGCCAGTGGTAGATGAGGCACTTACTTTGGTTTTTGAGGAAATAAATGAACCTTAGAGAGAGAGAGACTGGCCAGATCAGATCCAAAAGCAGTCAGGAATGCGCTCAAAACAAACTCATTACAAACTCTTGATGTGCGTGCATTGACTGTTTTATTACTTTACCCACGTTGCCTCGGCTCTGGAGGCTTTTTGATTAATTGCTGCTATCAGCTGCAAACTCAGTTCATCGTGCACAGGAAGACTGACTATGGCAAGGCCAATGGATTTAACTCAACTATTCACCGCGCCTTTGATTTGCAGATAAGAAAACTCAAAGAGCATGGTGATTCTGGCAGGAGACCTCCACACAAGTGCCAGCCTGACGCTTCCAAAAGTGATGTGAGAAAGATTAGATTAGATCTGTTAGATTTATTCTTTGTGCAGGTTCAGCACGTTCAACTGAGCAAAGGCTCAAGGGAATTTCCATGTTGGATTTTAATGTTATTTTGTATTGAATATAAACTATGTAAACTGAACTGAATAATAAAGAAGGAAACGGTCTAAACAAGGCTGCGTTTATGTAATAATCTACTGAAAAAAACGAAATAAAGATTTTCTTTTTTTAAATATATGCGTTAAAATATAATTATATAATATGATTTTTTATAATTTTATTTAGAAAGGATGAATTAAATTACTAAAATAAAATGTATTTTAAATTACTAAAATATATTAAATTAATACAATTGATAGGACTTTTTATATTGTTATAAAAGGTTAATGTTTTAAAAACATGATGAAAACAATTAAGGGAAAAAATCCAGAAAAAAAATATATATATATATATGTGTATTCAAATAATGCTAACAATCAGTTTTGATCACAAGAATGAGCTACATTTTTGAATATATTAAAATAAAATATAATAATAATATTATTGAAAACTGTAATTATAAATTGCAATAATATTTCATAATATTTTCTATTGCTTTTTTTTTCTGTACTTTAGATCAAATAGCTGTAGCTTCCATGAGCAGAAAAGAAAAACATTCAAAATCTGTCAATGGAGGTAAAAGAGTTAACATATACATGGAAGAAGGTCCACATTTACAACAATATTGCACATGAAAACTGTGTTCATACTCTATGAAATCATGTAGGCACCTTGTACACAGATGTACAGATAATTACGATCCAGAATTACAATATGTGCTCTCTCCTCCTTCTCTTCATCTATTCTTCTTTTCTTCCTCCCACAGCTCTCGCTCTCATATTCTTGTTCTGTTTGCATCCCACATTAATTACATCACCTACTTTTCTGCTATACGGCCTCCAGTTCTTCTTCAGCGCTAATGTTGAGCTCTTGTCTTTGACTGTTTTGCCTCTCCTTTGGTTTTTTTCATCAGATATAAATGATCTTTCTACAGATACCTTGCTGTAATAGGGGTGATCTTAACTGGAGATGTTTACGTAAGACTCAATCCCAGCTTCTGCAACTTTCTGTTAAGAAGTTAAAGCTGTCCACCCACATCTGAATGTTAACAATGCCCATTTGATATGAATCCACATTGACATCGAGCAAAAGAATCGAGTTTCTCAAGGAAATCACTGTTATAAATAATGTATTACAGAAGCACTCGTGCTGATGCGATTCACTGTCTCTCTTGTTTATTATGAGCATCATGACTTCTGTAATGGCTCTCTTTTGGCATGCAGGTTGATGGGTGACAAATGAAGTGGTTTGACAGCCGTAAGGTGACAAATGCAAATTAATTAGATGCAAAAAAGCAAACCACCAAGCCTCTTCCCAGGTGTTCTATAAAAGTGAGCTTGTTAGCACTTTTCTTAAAGTTTGACACATTTCATATATGTTCACCTATGATTTTTCTTGTCAAATGTCATGCCGTGCTTGACACCATTTCTGTCAGTTTCCGATGTGCATGCTGCTGTCATGTAACTCGTATCTCATTAGAAACAATTGTGTCAGGTATCAAAGTCCTCGTGATTCTTGTACACAAGTTGAACTTTTGTGTACACTTCTACGCCTCGTCACTGAAGTCTTGCATTTTTCCTTTAAAGTAAACAAGGTCAAAGTGCTGTAGACTTACGAGAACCTTCACAATGTGGCATGCAAATCTTACACACACACATACATTAGTCAGCATTTGATATATATATAGATATATATATATACATGTCTCGTTAAAAGCATCCCTCCTCCGCCTCATTCCCACCATCCTAACGGGAGGTATGCAGGGTCCGAGCCGAGCTCTACCCTCGCTAGGGTTCTTACTGCCAGAGCTCGGAGTTCGCCCCCAGGACAGCACGCCAATCATACTACCGCGATTATGAGGAAGCGCAAACTACTGAATAGTAGATTAATGATATTCAAATAAAACTGTATATCAGAAAGTTTCAGTAAATCAGTTTTAGCCCTCAAACAAAACTGTAATGTAAGACACTACGGGTGTTTTAATGGAGTGTAGCCCTTGAATTCACTGCTCTGTGTTATCCTCTTCTCTCTTCCCAATCCTTCTCCATGCTCAGAGTCTCTTCTCATTTCTCCGAGCTGATGGTTCTCACAGACATGTTCTGTGTGCGTGGCGTTGCGTGGAGAACACACTGACTTTAGCTGAGATCCATCATCATAACACAGGTAGGCAGAATAATAATGATGCTTTTGGTTTGCTGAGAACACTGAGCCATTTATTTAATCTAACACAGTCATCACACGCTGTCATTAAAGCAAACCAGAACAGAAAGCACAGAAAACAAAGAATAATACTAGGTCAGTGTGCCGTGGATGATTTTCATGCAGTGCAAACATTGTTCTCTGTATGCTTTAGAAAAAATAAAAAATAAAATGCAAGAACGGACTCCATTATCCTATTTCCTATAGTGCGGCTAAATACAGATCTTGAACATTTGAATACATTTTTTTTAAAGGTGCAAATTGTCTCTGTGTATTTAGTGAACAGTCAGAATACATTTAAATGATAAATTATAATATATTTATAATGTTTTATTAATGCTACTCTTTATAGAAATGACTGACACACACACACTATAATATACCTATTAAAATATGAGTTAATTATAATGGATTTGATTATAAATATAAAAGAAACAGGTAAAACAATATACATTGTAAAATAATTCATATATTATAGTATACTATATTATTATATAAGCACTACATTTAATTCACATAAAATATTATAGAATTATTCATTGATGTAATTATAATAAGTTTGTTTGCATAAAATAAAATGCAATTGTATGCAATATTTTTAAATGTATTTCAGTTTATTTAAAGGCATATAGCATGTTTTGTTTAATATGTGTACTTTAAAATCCAAGATTAAGAGTTGTATTTAATGTTAATAATTTTAAAATAAAAAATACAATAGCCTTGTAAAATATTAAGATGATGTCCTGATACAGTAACTCAGTTTGAGCTGGTGTGATGGTGTGTGATGTATGGGATGCTTTGGGTCTGTGACGGATTGAACAGGCTCGGGCTCTGTTTTAGAGGAGGCTGGATCAGTGGCCAGACGATCACTTAATCACTGCAGCTTCACCCAATCCTATTGACTTCACTGAGCTCAAGATTAAAGGTGCCATTCACTGATGCTCACGCATCGATCGTCTGCAGAAATATACATGCCAGCCCGTTAAGATGCGATTGTGATTCATCACTAGCGACTGGAACGACTGTAAGAGATAAAGAGGATAACTAGGTTCCTGGGTAATGCCTATTGATCAGAATTTAGAGTCTGGATTTATTTAGGCATCTACTTCTTTGGGGGTTTTCACTTTTTTTGTGCATAAAGTGTCCATCCAGTATCATTCTCATCTTGATGACACAGTTTTAAAAAGATGAAAACAGTATATGTCTATTTCATTTCAGCTAATCGCCAAGGCAACATTCCCCACGCATTGTAGTTACTAATACAGTAAGTGAAAATAAAACGAACAGTTAGAGAATAAAAATATCAACAATAAAAGAGTCAACAACAATTTAATCAGTGAAATGTAGAGAAAAAAATACAAATCCTGCCTCATAATATCTTATTTAATGTAGTGCAACTGAATATAGTTTAACGTTCTGAAAATGTTTTCCTTAAAAATATGACTGAGAAGTTTTTTGGTATTTTGTTGGATTCTTGTTAAATGCCATTTTAGTTTTAGATGGAAAGACAGGAATCTGAAAGAAAAAAACAGAAAGTACAAACACAAGACAAAAAAAATGTATATATTTAAATACCTACTGTATATACAGTGCACAGCATAAATGAGTACAGTTGCTCTTTACTTTGATTATATGTTAGAGATATAATGTTCCAACAAGCCTACTTTATCAATCATTAAAGAAGAATGTCAAAGTTTTTCAGCAATATTGAACAAAAACTTTTAAAGACAAGTAATTTCCTGTCCATTAAAAGTGTTATATAGCCCACTGAATCATGCTGAATCAGACTTAATGCTGGCAGCAGTGGAACAACCCAGGGAGACAACTGCCAGGTGACTTATTTCTATGCATAAAAGAGGACAATAGTACAAGAGGAATAAGTGTGAAAATATAGCAGAAGTAGTGCCAACATTTAAAAACAATGGACTCGTGACAGGGTTCCTGAAATAATCAGGTTTCATTTAGTGAGGAGTGAATTTTTGCTGAAAAAAAGAGCAGGAGTAATAACATGCAAGTGCTCCAAAGCTACGAGTGACATTTACCTCACTTCTGCCTACACAAGTGACATGCCAGCACTAGAATTACCTACTGTAGCCAAAGAAAAATAAACTCATTTAATCTCTTCCAAGGCCCGTATTTACAATATAGATATTTCTGGGAATCCAAAAAGTATCCAAAATATGCTGGAGTTGCTAGAGAAGCACAGTGAGAAGTGCTTGGTACCCACAGGGACGTTCAGTGCTAGAAAAGCTCTACTGTAGGGATGAATGAGTGTTGAAGGTGTGAGAGAGTTATGCTTTATCAACGCTGTCATGAATTCACACACTACTGTGTGATGGTGGAATACAAAAACCCTCTCCTCGGTTCCTGCATTATTGGCCATTTTTTCAGCATGACAATGAAGATATTCATTCTCCCAAGGTGAAGATCCTATTGTTTGACTAAGTCTTAACAAACTTAAGCAGTTGTGATGGATTCTGTAGAGACAAGCTGATCAAAACTCCCCTTTAAAAACCATAGCATTTAAGGAGCTCGTCCTCCAGCAGTTAAACAGGACAGATGTGAAAATGAGTCATGAATTTGTACACTCTGTACCAAGAATGGTCAGAGCAGTGTACTTAAAGCTCTGCATACTAAGTAGTAGAATATTATACATTTGCTGAACTAAGGGTGCACTCATTTCTGCAATCTTTCATTTAAACAAAATTGGCTAATTCATTGTCTTACAGAGAATATTAATGTATATTTTATGGTTTGTATTAAGTCTATGTTTAATACATGTATTAATGTACATGTAAAGTTCAATTTTGCCAACGTATATTAGTGAACATTAAGAAAATATGAATATATTTATTTATATATATATTATTTTTATTCAGTGGGGATGTACTCATTTATGCTGTGCACTATATATATATATATATATATATGTGTGTATATATATATATATGTATATATATATGCAAAAATGAAAAAAATAAATAAATAAAATATATATATATATACGTGTGTGTGCAAAAATGAAATAAATAATAAATAAAACCTCTGTCTTGCTATTTGTAGCTCAAAGAATGAAGATACACACACACACATATATTTGTATGTATATATTAAACATCAGTATTTTATAAATTGCATTATTTATTGCAGGAATTTATTGATGCATGCATTTGCTATTTTTATATTTATTGTTATTTTTTGTCAATATTTTTTCCAAATTCCTTCATAATATTTTGGCATTTTCTTCTGTGAGATGGAATGAATCTGCATAGAGTGAACAGATTCGATATTATCATTAGCAGTCGGAATTACATTAGCAGTCCAGCGCTGAGCAAATATTAGAGCTGTGTTGCTCTGTTTAGTCTATTAGCAGCAGTTCTTCTGCATCTCTGTGTGTTTACAGGCCCTTGTAACCATGCATAGTCCCTTCTGTAATCCACACAAGCAGACCACGGAGACTTCCAGAAGTCCCCGGAGATGACCTAGACCAGATGGTGAAGCACTCTTCCAGTCTTTAACACACACACACACACACACATATTTACCCAGAAGTGTTTATCCTGTAAAACATTCCCAATTATAAATATTTGAAATAGTCTGAACTTTTTACCACTCTGTCTGGAAATATCACAAATAATCAAGGGCGTTGTTGGTTTTTCAGTACGGCGAGATGTCTAATATAAAGATTACAGCCCCTCATTAGTCATACTTCAATGCTAAAATTGCATCTTGAAGTATGTTTACCCTTTAAAAGGCATTTGATCTTTATAACTGTATGCATATGTGTGCATTGCAGAAGCGAAATCCCTCCGCGTTCATCCATACTGAATGAGACGAGCAGAGAAACAAGCTTGACAGCGCTGCATTAATTAAACATCACACGGCCAGCCTCCCGAAGCTCATTTCTTGGCACCTTCTCGCTTGTGTCGGGTTGGTAAACGAAGGCATTGTGGTCCAACTTTCCCACACAGCTTCGTACCTAAGTGCTCTCATCTGCCCCTCCGTCTCGCATCCCTGCGTCTGAGACAGGACTTCTCCCGTGCTGTTTGGATTTTATGCTTGATGAAACTGGAATTTACAGACATGCCGCTAGAAAAAAAAAGAGTTTTGCTTACTTAGTTACTAAACACTGTAATAAGTCACGTATGAGTAGCTTCCAATTAGCAGTATGTTTCAGCTGATAGTCCTGGTTTTCCAAGCATCATGATGCAAGCTGCAAAAAGTTGAAATAATAGGATGCGAAAACAAAGAGTACTACAGAAACTTTGACGGATAGAGCTCAGTGAGCAATTCTGCTAGGAAACTATTCATGGGAAATCACTCATTTACCTTTTTAATTAAGAAATTAACCTTGTTCGTAATAAAAATAAAAATAAATTTTTCAGGCGCAGAAAAAAAAAAGCTAATATGATAATAAAAATAATGTCTGCTCACTGAAAAATATAGGCCCTAAACGTATGAATGCATAAATTAATGAATAAATAAATAGAAATTTAAATGGTGAAAAAAGAAGCAATTTAATAAAAAATAAAATGTTGGTAATGAGTAATGAGTTGAACTTTGTTTGTTGAACAAATAAAAGAAGGGAGCAAAAATGTTTGTAGACTATAGTACCTATTTGTTTTTGTACATTTTCTATCTCCTCTTCCTCAGAAGAAAGGAACAGCGGATATCATGACATCAGAGCAACGTGAAGAGCAGGTGCATCATACAGAGCAAACTATTTCTCTTCATAACGTCCTGTTTTTCTGGTTTTTAAGTCAGAATGACATCAAACATCTCCTGGTTCCTCAATCATATCTGAGCATCGCGTGATAATTTCAACAAAACATGTTCCTTCTTAAAGAGGTTTTATCTAGGGATTTCTCGAAGTTTAAAAACCAAAGTCGTCGTATGTACTGCATGTTGACATCTCTGTGATGGTGTGCCTAGATTTTTGAGATTCTTCTTTGGGTTAAAACCCCTGAACCTGTACAGCATGTCTTTCTTCCCTTCTTTTCTTTGCAGACCTTTTCCTCTGTACTGTTCCTTCTCTTTGATTCAGTCAGATAATGGAGCAGATTTGCTTGATCTGAGCTCTTCATATAGCAGGAACAGAAAGGATTCTCTCCCTGTCTTTGTTTAATTTTTTTCTGTCTTGAACCAAGCACAGGGTGAAGGATTTAATTCTTCTGCTCTTCTAATACATCAGAAATGACACCCAGAGCCCGGTGGACTTCCACTAGACGCTGTTTTCAAGTCTACATTTTAGTGTTGCTGCAAAAGGTATTTAACACAGATAGCAGTCCATTTATTCAGTTTGGCCCTTTGCTTGTGGAAAACATCTTTTATGTATTATGTTGTGTTATTTTGTTAAAAGAAGCACTGAACGCATTAATATTAAACTTTCTACTGCTTTTAAGCAAATATATTGATTTAGATGCAGATGCAGGATTGTTATTGTTTTAAAGCCAAATATGTGCAGTCAGTTTAGTGTTTAGAGACAAACTAAGTGTAAGAAAGCTTGGCTCCCTAGCTTTATAGGGAATAATAATCATAATAATAATATCTTAAAAAAGGAATAGAATACAGTTAAACATTATTTTCAAAGTATAACATATCATTTATATACAAACCGGATTCCAACAAAGTTGGGACACTAAACAAATTGTGAATAAAAACTGAATGCAATGATCTGGAGATGGCAAATGTCAA
>JAUMHG010000033.1:16688319-16703956 GCA_032359395.1 Enteromius anoplus
TATATATATAGACTCTGGAGCTTATTCTATTTAATATATACTACTCACATATTATAAAAATGTATATTTATTTTCAACTTATTTTTATAATGCTTTTATGTCCGTGTTAAACCATATTTATTTATTTGTTTGTTAGTTTATTTGCATCAATTTACTGATTTCTGAATTGATTTACGGATTTCTTGAATGATTTTAAGTTGGTTCCTACATAGGTCTGCAGTTACTCCCGACAAACTCGATGCACCTGAGGACGAGAATATTCCCGGCCCCGACCCTCCATTATCATAATTCAGCTTCCTGTTGGTGTGAGTTTGTGACAGATGAGGGATCTCATTTCACTGACTCTGGCAGAGGGTCTAGACGGTGTGTGACGCTTTCTGACGCTGTCAAATGATTAATGGGGCCGGCAGGCGGCCGTTTGAGGGATGGGCTGGCCTCTTTACGGGGAATAACACATGCTGGAGAAGGTTTGCATCAGAAAAAGGTTGTAAATGTGCATGGGCTTATTTTTATCTGTGCAATTGAATCTATTTTCATCTGTGCATTATGCCTTTAAGAAAGTCAGATCTAAAGTAGGTCGAAGCCAAAATAAGTGTCAATAACAGAGCTTATGGTGCATGACATAAATACTAATGTGTCTCCTTGAGAACAGAGCGGTGCATTCAGAGAGATGAGCTTTCTGACTTCTTCACCTTTGAGTTGTTTGTGTTCCTCAATATTGCACTGAAAAGTAAACATAAACTTCAATATAGTCTGTGAGTTCTCCAACTTACGAAATCGAACAACTGGAAAGTTCTATATTACATATCGTCTTATATATAGATTTTGTAAGCGATAATGCCTGCGATGCCGATTTGATGCACACATTTTTTAATTAATTGCATTTATAATTTCTGCATCAAAACACAACGTAATTCGCTTTGGATAAAAGCCAGATATATAAACTTTTTTTTAAATATATATATATTATATATATTCTTAATATTTTACAATAATAATTTTAAAATGTACTTACAAAACGATTATTAATACACTTACATTTTTAGTTATTCATATATTATCGGGTTGCAAAATTTTAAATATTTATTTATGTTTTTCATGTTATATTTCATGTTTTTTGATGCTAAATTTAATTTATATTTATTTCATGATTTAACCTCTTTAAGAATTTTTGGAGTAAAAAATATTCACTACGCAAGTATATAATCAATGGCTAAATTGTTTATATATAAATAAGTAAATACATATATGATTCTTTCTCTCCAAGTAATAAACTATATATTTTTATATGAAAACAATATATTTTTGTTGTTTTATAATGATTTTTTATGTATATATATATATATATACACACAAACACACATGTGTGTGTATTACATATGCAATCAATGAAATTTTTATTTACAATATGATAAAATATACCATTATTTTTTATCTTTTAAAAATATTTTTTCATAATTAAAATATTTATTTGTATTTATTTAATGCTTCTCAAATTGTTTTTAGTATAATATTTCTAGTTGATTCCCATTAAAGTTACTTCAGGTAAAATTACATTATATTATTGTTAATGTATGCCTTGTCTTATTTTGTGAAACCTGTCTATGTTGGAAAGTTTTCACTGATGTTTTTGAATATTTTTTTTCTAAAGAAAGCAACTCACTGGAGTCCTGGAAGTAGACGTCTTTGCCATTGTAGGCGTTTCTCAGCTTGTTGGTCATCACTCTCAGGGTCATGATCTGCTGTCTGATGAAGGTGTCTGGTCTCGTGATGTCCACTTCCACCTCTGGGTTATTGAGCTGGTTCGTGAGGCCGTCTTTTACAACTTCAGGGAAATATCTGGAAATCAGCATGCAAACATTTGGTGGGGATATTATATTTACAGACTTTTACAGTCTGGGTTCAACAAACACATAAATGATTCACTTTTTTGAATCTGTGATTTAATATAATCTATTTTTGATCAATATCTTAAAAAGCAAAGTTAAGGGACTCTCAAATGCAATTGCTTTTGTGTGAAAAACAACTCATAGTCATAATTTATGCAAGCACATTCATGCAAAAACATTTATATGCTCCGAAATGCTTTTTCTCCAGCCGATTATAATGAAACTGTACTATTTAGTGTGCATTTATTACGGTGTTGTTGTTGAGTGGAGCGTGACCCCATCAGGAGACTTCAGCAGGATCAGCACCTCTCACATTCACATTAACATGCCCTGCAGCTCTACACTGTGTGCAGAATGACTTCATTTGCAATATTCACTTGCAGCGCGTGCATCAGAAGTCAGCGTTTTTGCTTCGCCCCGCGCTGTAGAACACAAGACTAATGGCAGACTGCAAGCTGCACTTTCACCTATAGCGTGAAAATCACCTTGCTCCAAAAGGTGCGAACATTACTAGATCTGTATTTCATGAAGGAAATGTTGTGCTCGCAAAGCAGCTAATAAAAGTGTTAAAGTTTCAGTTAAGGAAACACTTTTAATAAGTTAAAATAAGTTACATTTTCTCAAAAAAACAGGACATTAGGTGATCTAATATAATACTACTACTACTAATAATGAAAAGGTCATTTATGCATTTTTAAATGGAATTACTTGTGCTGCTTTTACAGGAAAACACAAGAAAGATTTTAATATTATTATTATTATTATTAAAAATGACATAGTATTATATTAAAACCAAAAATATATATTTATATATACAAACAATAACAATAATAATAATTGTATATAATTATATATATATATATATATATATATATACATACACAGTAGAGAGCATACATCCAAACACTATAAAACCATTTTTTTGCCCAAAATTAAAATTAAGTAGACTGTAGTGTTTAAAATTGTAGTCGAAATTAGTTTATTTGAATATCATTATATATATGCATTTTTAAATATAGGATTATCTTTTGAGTGATCTGCACAAGGAAGTCTGTGGCGTTATATACCATGTTTTCCTTTGCTAAATTTCTGCCTCTTTATCTGAACAACGTGAGGCAGTATAAACACATGTTGCAGCAATATTCATGCAACCAACTCTATTGAGATCTAATCTCCTAATAAGCACTTCAGCAAGAGGTAATTGTTTGTGCCTAATTAATATTTCAGGTGGTGCTTTGTAAAAAAATAAATGAAACTTGTTGAAAGCTCCCAGGTTGCGGCATCGCAAATGTGCTCCTATTCAAATGCAATCCGTGTGGTTTTTAACCAGTAATTAGCCAATTATGAGACCGGTGTAGTCTGTGGAGACCAGATCTGACAGATATATACTGCATATATATGCTGCATATAAATTACATGGATTTCAGCTCTACCAAGTCGTGTTAATTTGTCTTTTAGGAGCTCTAAAAAAGCCTCTCTTCACACAGTACGGGTCATTTACATGATGAGGCCGCTTGGATAGAAAATGAAACACATCTGATATTGCACCATCTGCTGATATTATCACTTGTGGAGGATTGAAAGCGGACGGGTTTTCTGCCAAGCCGTCTGGCTCATTGTCAAGGGCGGGCAGACGGAGTGACAGACATCACGGCGTGTTCATGAGAACTGAGATGAACTGAAGAGACAAACTACTCTACAACCACAGGCCTGTCAGTCTTTACAAACCCTTTACTGCTTTTTATTACATATGCATCTGTTTAGTCTTGCAGCATTTATAAAAAAAAAAAAAAAAAAGAACTGAAACTGAATCACACTAAATGAATGTGTTGCATTGATAACTTGTCAGTGTGCTTGCTCCAAACAAGTTAAGACAAACAAGAACTTATTAAAAGGCGGTTTTAAAAAACAAAGTGGCATAGTTGCAACATCTCAACATACACAACCATTCAAAGGTTTGACTGGCTGATTGATTTGTTTCTTTGTAAAATAAGCATCTTCCTCTCACTTAGGCTGCATTGCATTAACTTAATCAAAACAAAAACAAAACAGCAATATGATTAATTTTTTACATTTATAATAATTGTTATAATAGCTCTTTTTGATTTTTGAATGTACGGGAAATGTACTGTATGTAAAATGTAGGAAAACATTTTTTATTTCAGTATATTTTTTAATTGATTGAACATTAGAAACACTACGCAACTAGTTTCTGCCTTCCTTTAATTTAATTATATATTTTTATATGTAAAATGTTAAAATAAAACAAACTTAAGAAGAAAATGGATAAGTGTCAGTTGTCAATTGCTCTTTAACAAACTTGAACTCAGAAATTATTATTTCTGATGGAGTTGAACTGAATTGAATGGAATTGAATTTAAAATTTGCAAACATTCAATTCAATGTTGAATTATTTATTCGTGGTTGGTTAATGCCAACCAACAGACAGCAACCTTCTATTGTGCCAAAAGCGTGTTTTGTGTTTTCCTATGACCTATTATCGCTAAAACAATTACTGCGGAAGGTGTCATTGAAGCACAACAATCTGCAATGCGACTCGAGGGAGTGTGTCTGAAGGTGACCGTCGTACCTTCCCTTTGTGTGACTGTTCCAGCACTGCTCCTCATCTGGGTCAGTCACTTCGTCCTCTGCACAGATGCTGTCTGGCAGCGACGACCAGAATTTCTTCGACTCCTTCAGCTTCTCCTTAATGTCGATCACCTGGAATCACGCACAGAGAGTTGGTTCAGCACACGCAGCACCACTAAAATACCCTGAGAGAATGAGGATTTCGGCACATTTTGAACTGAGGGATGGATTGACTTGGGATTATTATTAAGGAGGAGGAAGATGAGGCCAACAATTTGCATGGAAATCTCATTCCGGCTCGCCGCACAGCTCACTTTTTCAGTTTTAACACCGTTAGATAATTCATTGGGGACCAGGTGCAAGTCTAATCCTCCACTAAGCTGTTCTGGTATTTTTTTTTTTTTACCACCCGGAAGGACGGATTTTCTGAAAGGCATCGCTGGAATCTCAACCCACCATGGTGTAGTGAGAAGTTTATAAATTGGACTTATTTGCAGGCATTATGCCAAGATTTATCTGTAAAAATTGCCTATAAATGTCTAGTCCATTGTTAGACGTGTCACTGGCTGTCTGTTTCACTCATAACATGCCTTATTAAACGGTAGCTGTTCTTCAACTCTGTAAACATGTCTTTTCTGCTGTTTATTGGCTAGCTGTGCTTAAGCCAAGCATCACCATTACTTAAAATTGGGATAACGATTTCAACAACCAACACATTGTAATTACACAGCGGTTGCAACTTTTGAATCACTTTCAATGACCCTTTGTGCTAGTTACATCATTACACCGGTTGGTGGTGACAAATGACCACACTGGAGTGAGTCAGTGACTCATTCTTTCAAATGATTTTCTCAGAAACACAAACACAGCTATAGTGTGTCACTGAATCATTCACTCAACCAATTTGTTTAAAACCAATTTATTATAGAACAAAACTGGTCAATTCTATCTTTTAAACACATTTAACTTCAAACTGTTCCTTCTGGAAAAAATATATGTCCTCTGCCCATGATGTTGCTTCCTCCAGTGAAATCATTCACTCAACCAATTCGTTAATAATAATAATAAAAAAAAAATATATATATATATCTATATTCATCACAGAATAAAGCACTTTAAAACGAATCTTTTATTTATTTTATTTTTTTTAAATCAGAAACATATTTTTGCAATTGGTTGCATTTATGATTCATTAACTTCATTGATTCATTCAAAACACTGATTCAACCAGGAAAAAAATCATGCGAGCTTCTGACTCAAGCATTCACCAACACAGATTTTCAGGAATAAAACAACTGGGTGTTGTTAGAAGTGACCCATTGAATCATTCATTCAGTTTATTCAGTCAAAACTAAGCTCATTTAGGAACAAAGCATATAAGGGTTGCAGCATTCACTTAACTTAACAATAAACTGAAGCATTTACGAACACTGATTCAAAGGGATAATACTTCTGGGAATCATTACGAATGAGTCATTGAATCCTTCATTCAATCAATTCATTTAAAACACTGATTTACTCAGGGACAAAGCAAACGGCCGTCTTTACGAGTATTTAATGCAATTCAAAAAATGCTGAATCATTCAGGAAGTAAAAAGAGCTACATCTTGTTCAGAGATGCACAACTCAAACTACTTGAGAACCAAAACTAACTAGCAATATTGTCGCCAAAACCTATTGTTTACTGATCTGCTGTTAAATTGTTTGAATAATAGTTTGTTTCATAACTCAGTCTGCAGCTTTTGTGTTACAGACATGAATTGTGTAGTTTATGTGGCTTAATGAATTATGGCATTATCATAAGTGATGTTTTTTTTTTTTTTTTTTTTTTTTTTTTTTTTAGATGGACCACAAAACAAAATAATAGAATGAAATTGTCATGCATATTATCACGGCACAGCTTTTTTATTTATTTATTTTTTTTTAAAAAGAACCGCTAACCGGATCCATTTTTGTGTTGCTTGAAAAGTCTATGAGTTGAACAGATTGCTTTAAAGATTTCCTTTAAGAGTTTAGGAGATAATATACTTGTATTTTTCTCTTTGTATAAGGTGTACCTTTTAGGTCAAAGTAAAATGGCCTTAGACGGTCTTCATTCAAGCAAAGGTGTACTCTATTATTTATCTGCATTATACTCTCACTGCCTTTTGTGCGAGAGTGAATTAGCTCATGCCAAGACATTACAGAGACATCGATAAAATCTCGCCTTCTGGTACATCACCAGATCTCAGCACAGAGCCTCAGATGTGCGCAGATTGATTTTATTAATGAAGTGCACCGCACTCAAGACAGCAAACAGACTGATGCTTATCAGTGCAGGGTTCTGACTGATCTGGTGGGAGGTACTGTATATGCTTCACGAATCGTAGGAAATACATTGTCATGTGTCTTGAGTAAGGGGAAATCCCAATTCTCCACTCTTTTACCATTCTATAGAAAATGATGAGTTGCTTCCTCCACTAAAAAAAAGTCTGAATCAGGAGAGAAGTCTGTACAGATCAAGCTCTGTTTCCAAGCCAAAACTGCATGCATTTAATGGTAGAAATGTCAAAATTTAACAATGATGGTCAAAACTCTTAATGATGGGTTAGTTTATTATAAACATGGAGTGGTGCGTATTGCTTGTGGATTATTGTGATGCTTTTATCAGCTATTTGGATCTCATTCTGACAGCACCCATTCACTGCAGATACAGTGATGCTATGCTACATTTCATCTTCATCTTGGATGGCATTTATTTATTTATTTATTTTATTTTAGACGATTAGATATTGTTTTAGTGGAAATTTAAATGAAAAACTGGCCAAGGTAAGGGTTTTACTTCATTACAGTAAATCATTTTCTGCTGTATGACTGCATTGCATTGAATGCAGCTTGATCCTTGAGGTAGGGTGGCTTTTTTTTTTTTTTGCTATTTTCTGATATTAGTCATGCATTAGTACCAGAGCCCAGGAAGTATCATTACGCAATTCGCCATAAATACCTCAAGCAAAGTGACATTAATTCTTGTTGGCACAGGAAACCTGTACACATCCTGTATGTGTCATCATGCGAGTATATTAGGTTTCTGACAAATAATAATGATATAATGGGATTAAAAGGTGCCGGATGTCACGTTCTGCAGAAATAAGCTGCGCTAAATGACGCCGAGGTTATCTGCCGAGTCAACAGCAACAGCCAGAGGCACGACATTAAAGAATGTGTATTGACGGCGTGTCAGAGTTGGAGACCGCTCTGCCCTTTTTGAAGTGCTAATCTGTGAGCACGGGCTGCAGAGATCTGGAGCGCTTTCACACCGAGCTTTTGGTTAGCATTCATAAGCTGTTAGGCTGATATTAACACCTTAACATGGATGCTTTCGGAGGGTGTCGAGATTAACACGCACGATGGAATGTATAGAAAAAGCGGCTAAAATTAGGATGATTTAGTTCATGTGGGATTAGATGAACCTTATGTAACAAATAGACGGATGAGCAGTTTCTTCTTGAGTCAATTAAGTAGACAGCATAGATGCGTCTCTAAAATCAGTAGTGATTTTACAGTAAAAAGTAAACATATTGTAGTAAAATTAATTAAGTATTATATATATATTTCTCCATGTACAAGCCTCGACATGAAACGTTCTAAAACTTAATTGTGTAAACTGTCAAAAAGGCCCGGTCAACGTACAATATTGTTCTGTTTATTATTAGCACATGCCGCAGCTGAAAAAAAAGTGATTTTAACGACATTGTTCCTCTGTGCCTCTAAATTCGAATATTATTTTACATTCAGAATTTTTTTTTATAGCTATATCATTAAAATTACCACACCTGGTGCGAAAAGACCTCAAGAGTAATCCTTTTAGCATTTTACGCAGCATCTGTGCATAAAATCTTTCTTATATAAGTGTTGCACTCTGCATGATTTTTTTTTGTTTTAGAGCGTTTATCAACCGTAAAACCATAAATTCACATTGTGTAAACAACCAGAACTTCAGTACTGTTTTGCAGCTGTTTGCGTACAGTAAATTCCTGCAACACTTCACTGCATTCATGCATTTTATGATTCATTTACACAGAAATGTGTTTGCGAACACACTTGTATTTTGAGTTTTACATTTTTTTTTTTTGCATGTGCCCAGAACAACATCAAACAAAGCATTTTGATTCGCACAACATATCAAAGTTAAAACTGCTATTCAGCCGCTATCCTTCTGCAAGTCGTTGCATAAACACCACTGAGGCAAAGGTGAAATAAATACACTTCATTCACGCAAACATTTCTTTCCAGCAAGACCGCTAGATGCTGCTGCACCTCTGAGAGAGAGAGAGCGAGAGAGCAATATAGAAAGACTCCCCAGACAGCAGAGAGCGTGCCAAGAGCACGCATATAAATAAATAAACCAACTCATGTTTCAAAGGTGTATTAAAATACATGCTGTGTATTAAGAGAAGCCTTATGTTAGCGGTAAGTGAGTGGCTGTATATTGGGCAAGCGTTGCGCGCTGGGATAGGCTGAGGATCGTCTAACCGTTCGGCCACACAGATCATTAAGCGCAGAGGCCTGCCAGAAGGGATGAGTTAAGGGCAGAACTGCTATCCGCTTGGGCCTCATTGCTCAACATGTATCCGAGCTCGACAGCAGCTGGACAGACAGAGTTTGAACGCTGGGCATTTTTCCCTCCATGTGCCACGGCTCCACACGTGGCTTCCCAGGAAACCTCCTCAATGTTTTGGGCTGAAGCATTTAAGAGGTTTAAAGGAATACTTCAAAGCCGAAAAAAAAAATCATCTTGTAGTCAGCCACACGTCATTCCAAACCTGTGTGCTTTTATTTCTTATTATGTGTGGAAAAAAAAAGTCGGACTGGTTTGGAGTGACTTGAGGGTGAGTGAATGTTTCTGCAGTCAGAAAGTGGGAAAAGGATGGGCTCGTAGCGCTTCTTTAAAAAAAAACACTTCTGTAACAGTCTGGAAAACAACAACAGTGGAGACGTCATTGTGTTATCCGTGGAAAAGCAAGCTTATTTTCTGTAATTACTGCACCAGTTCAAAAACACTCCAAAATACGGTGGTATCCAGTCAGAGCAGAGGAAGAAGTGTACATGTAATGTAGTCTAATTCATTCAAATACAAGTCTGTTCTTCAAAATTAGCTGGTTTCATAGAGTAAGTTACAACATTTGTATAATTTTAGTACGAAATAAATAAATAAATAAATTAAATGACAAGAGCATGCCCATTCCAGTGATTTTACCATGGTAAACAAAGCAGAACGACCAAAACCCCCAAAAAACTCTGGTGGTTTCTACAATGACAATTTAATATAAATATATAGTTTAATTAAATCTATATATAGAGAGTAAATACATAGTTACATTTACAATTATGCTATATGCTGCATTTAACATTTTGTTATTTTTTTATAATTAGAATTTTGTGATGGTCAATCGATAGTGCAGTATGTTTACGCTTCATTTTAATTAATACATGTTTTATAAGAATTATACACACAATAACATTTGTTTATTTATTTATTTATTTTGGAGCTCTGGCTATTCATAACTTAAATTGGTGCACGTTTGCGATTTAATTTTTTTGAACATATGTCATAACAATTGAGGGTCAGAACTGTCTGTTTTCTATCAAATGGATATAAATGTGGCTGTAACAGCACACCGGTGGAGTTTAGCCTCTGGACTCCTTTTCACTTAAAATAGGAGGAAATGTTTGGTGGGTACAATCCATCATTGTGGTACTAAATGTGCTCGGCGCCATTTAGAACTGATAGTTCTCCAGCTCGCTAGGGAATACCAGCAGGACCCATCATTGCTGGCCAGGTCTACATGCGACTTTCAACCTTCAAAATTCCCCTGCAACTGCCCTCTATTAGAAAGTTTAGGAGATGACATGTCCCAATTTATAATGATTTTATTCCCTGCTGAGTTTTTTTTTTTTTCCTATGCTATGAGGTCCTTGCCTATGTAATGATACGTTAAAGACTGCATGACTAGAATAACAGTAAAATTTATTATGGAGAAGACTGCAAAGGGCATGCAATAATCACAGCAAACAAAAGAACCTTTTGAAATGATTGCTATGTTGAACGATTGTTCAGATGATTTCAGGCACAAGATGTCTTTTGCCAATGTTACTGCTTGTGCGATTGTATTTTCTCTTTTGCTGTGGCACTCTAAAACACATTACTTTTTTTTGAGTCAACATAAAATCTAAGTGGTTTATTATTTATTTAAAATTCAAATCTTTGTTTCACAATAAAAGCTCTGTTTTTATTGCGCATGTATTAGAGAATCATTATCATAATTAATCAATCAATCAATCAATGTAAAAATATCTAAATATCCTTATCCCTATAAATAAATATATTTTGAATGATGTTTATATGTCTAAAAACATAATTGCATTTTCTTTCTTTCTTTTTAAAGTGTAAATCAAATTGTCTCACTTTAAGGATGTTCATGTACATGTATCAAAACAGGATAAAAATACTTATTCTTATTATTTATTTTTATTTTTATTTTTTTTGGCAATGCAGACAAAACTATATGTCCCAACATTTGTACTCATTTAATTTACATTTTCACTTTGAAACACACGAGAAATACATAACAATAATTTCAAAAATCAATCATAAAAACATAGGCATATCAATAAACCACTTAAGGCTTTTATGAGTGCTTACATACTTTTTATACTTAATGGTAAAATCCAAATGTAATCAGTAATCTTTTTTTATATATATGTATAAATTGATACTTTTATGCTGCAAAGATTCTTTAAATACATCAAAAGCGACCTTAAAGCCATTTATAATTTAACAAAAGATTAAAATTATTTCTCATCCTACATTTTAGCTCATTTACTATTCATTTTTACTCAAAAATACATCAAACGACACAAGTAAAATGGGTTGTGAGCAGCTCTTGACGAGATGGCCCTAACTAAGCATTTACGACAGAGGTAAAAGGCCCCGCCAACTTCTGTAACAGTGGAGACCAAGTTTACAGCCTCGTCTCTCGTGTCTCAGCTCTCTCTTCCCCGAAGCCCGAAATCTTGGAAGTGATGTCAAATGCCAGTTGAACCAAGTCATGCAAGCCGCTCGCTCTCGGCTCCGCATACCAAATGTGGCCCCGGTGCTTCATGTGGGGCCGGCTTTGGTGACCCTTCTTAGCGTCTGATCAAATGGCTGGCGAGTCACGTCCCCTGAAGGATTCCTTGTGAAGTTCGGGGGCCCACCGTTCACAGGCCGAGCGGTGTGAAGATCTGAGCCTCTCGTATAGGTCAGAGCTCCTCATTAGGACTACTTGCTCTCGCTCTCTTCCTCCCTCCGGGAACGAGCGCTCCTCTCATGCTGCTATAGATTAGACGTGTGGAGTGGATTTGGCTAATTGGATGGGGATTACGCAGTGTGAGGTTTCACTGTTTTGTGTTATTCGCCGTCAGGAACACGTCCCCACACAACACAAACAGCACACGAGTGGCATTTCGTCTGAGATGATAAACGACTGATAAAATCCTGAGATATGATATCTGCTCATCAGAAATCAATTTGACTCCAGCCGAGTGTGTTTGAATGTGAGTTTTGGACATGAGATACTTGACATGTGCTGACATGCTACATGCCATCTCAAATTATTTTAAACAGGATTCAACAGTTTTTGTGTAGCATATTATATATAATATTATTTATAAAGAGTAAAGTTTACTTCTACTTCAAAAAACATTAAACATTAAAGTCAGAGTTACTTGCCATTTCTTTGTAAATAATTGCTGTTTCACACTCTCTATACTATTATCTTGCTTTATGTAAACACCTTTGATTTGATTGGTGCTTTAGATAAAAGCACCAATCAAATCAAATCAAATCCAATCCAATCAAATCAAAAATCAAAGGAAAGAAAAGGACATGTAGCCAGGTATGGGTTCCCATACTACGAATTTGTGCCCTGCATTTAACCCATCCAAGTGCACACACACAGCAGTGAGAAGTAAACAACCACACACTGCTCAACGGTCTCACCTCAGTCGTGATATTGAAGGTGGAGAGAGCACTGGTTATTCACTCCCCCTACAATCCCTGCCGGACCTGGGACTCAAACCCACGACCTGTTGGTTACAGGTCCAACTCTCTATCCGTTAAGCCACGACTGCCCCCTGTGTTTCAATATAATGCTTTTTTTTTTTTTCAGGAGACGTGGAGGAGTCCGTAGGAGGGCAACAACCCAGCAGCAGGACTGCTCCCTCCACCTTTGGAGGAGCAGGAGGAGCACTGCCAGAGCCATGCAAAATGACCTCCAGAAGGCCACACATGTGCATGCTTCAGCTCAAACAGACTCCATGAAGTTGGTTTGATGGCCCGACGTCCACAGGTGAGGGTTGTGCTTACAGCCCAACACCATGCAGGACGTTTGGCATTTGCCAGAGAACACCAAGATTGGCAAATTGGCCAGTGATGCCCTGTGCTCTTCACAGATGAAACCAGGTTCACACTGGGAACATGTAGAGAGATGTGAGACGCCGTAGAGAATGTTTTGCTGCCTGCAACATCCTCCAGCATGACCGGTTTGGCAGTGGGTCAGTAATGGTGTGGCATTTCCAGGGAGGGACCCACAGCCTTCCATGTGGTCGCCAGAGGTAGCCTGACTGTCATTAAGTACCGAGATGAGATCCTCAGACCCCTTGTGAGACCATATGCCGGTGCGGTTGGCCTTGGATTCCTCCTAATGCAAGACAATGCTTGACCTCATGTGGCTGGAGTGTGTCAGCAGTTCCTGCAAGATGAGCGCATTAATGCTATGGACTGGCCCGCCCATTCCCCAAACCCGAATCCAATTGAGCACATCTGGGACATCATGTCTCGCTTCATCCACCAAAGCCACGTTGCACCACAGACTGTCCAGGAGGAGAGCCAGGCGGATGCTTTAGTCCAGGTCTGGGAGGAGATCCCTCAGGACACCATCCTCCACCTCATGTAGGGAGGTCATACATATGAATCAACTACTCAGGTGCAAGAAAACAGTTCATTACAAATTCATTATACTTGTTTCAAGTGACTGACATTCTACAAGAACTATAGAAAAAACTAAATATTTTTATGTTTTACCAGTCTAACAAATTGTCTAATTTATATTATTTGTAATATAGTAGTGAGTACAGTACAATAAATAAATAAATAAACATTTTAGATTTAGTTTTGCATGTGCATTGCTTTTGTTAAATGAATACTTTTATTCAGTAATCATGCAATAAATTGATCAAAAGTAAAGGCATTCATAATATTGCAAAATATAATTTTTTTTTAAAATAATTATTTTCTATTATTTATTCAGGGTGCTGAAAATTCAACTTTGCATTACAGGAATAAATTACATTTTAAAATATATGAACATAAAGCGGTTATATAAATAACAATAATAACAATAATATTACTAATAAATGTATTATATATTAAAATAAATAAATAAAATTCAGCCTCGGTGAGCAGAGAAGACTTCTTTCAAAAAGTAATTTAACCCCAAACCCCTCATTTAATCAGGATAATGTCCACATGACTGTGTTTTTACAATGAAAATGCCACAGCAAATCCATTTTCTTCTTGGCACTCTTTTTGATTTTATGATCAAACTCCAGAAATGAGCACAGCAGCCCCTGGACCTCCCGATTAAGAGCACGACTAAGCAAGTTGCCATCACAATGTCAAAACTCTATAAACACACGCATGTATCCAGATGAGACGGTCCTCACATTGCACTGTCTAGTCATCTGCTTTCTCATGAAAGCGCCAGTGAACCGAGTGACACAGCTGAGGCCGACCCTCCACATGAATTCAGCTCTTTTTACAGCCCGTCTTCTTGACGTTCTCTGCCAAGAGCTGAAAGCCAACCCCAACAGGATGAGCTGCGAGTGATGTAGCCTCTTTCTTTTTAGTGCCTGTCACTGTGGACGCTCGTATATCAGCGGAGAGCTTTAACGTTTCGTTGAACGTTTTAATTACAGCCACTTTCGCAAGCAAAACAGTAGCACTTAAGCATGCGAGAAGAGAAAACAACTGCTTTGTTGTGACTAAATGATCTGGTTTCCCTTTACAGCTTTCGACACTGTTGATCAAAACACTTTGGGTATTTTACCCAAACATGAAACGTGTCTGTTTGTGTCTGCTAGTTTGTTTCAGATTTGGAGTTTGTAGCATTCCATCACTTGCTCAGCAACGGATGCTCTGCAGTGAATGGGTGCAGTCAGAATGAGAGTTCAAACAGCTGATAAAAACATCTCAAGTAATCCACTCCACCAGTTAATGTCTAATGAAGTGAAGCACACCTATCATTAAGATATTTTTAACTGTCCCTTCGGGCCAAAATAATCCATAAAAATGCTTCCTCCAGTTTAAAAAAGTGCACTTCGTGTTATCCCCTCACATAAAAATCCACCAATATATTCGTTTAGAGCTGTTTTGGACTTTGGTTTGTAAATGGTGCTTGATCGGTGCAGATTTCTGTCAGATTTCTGGAGGAAGTGTTGTTATGTATTCTGGACTTATTTCGAAGTGAAAATGATAGATTTGTCTCTTGTTTCTTTGCTTTTGAGGTTTCAAGACATTAACTGCTGGACTATTTGTTTTTCATTTTTAGCAGTTGTTTGGACTCTCGTTCTGATCCTAATCTTGGATGGCCTGAGAGTGAGTAAAGTTTCAGCAAATGTAAATTTTTAGAGAACTACCTCTTTAATTGATTGAGTCCAGAAGTGGACTGATCCTTGAGGCCGATTTAAATAGGCTCAGATCCTGTCAGCCTAGTAGAAAATGTTCAGCTTTTGATCAGCTAATATGACAATAAGGGTGCTTCCACACCTGCCTCATTTAGTTCGGTTGAATCACACTAGAGTTCGTTTTCCTACTTGGTACGGTTCATTTGGGCAGGTGTGAATGTAACAATCGCACCCGAGTGCGCACCAAAAGCGAACACTGGAGCGGTTCGCTTGTGGTGAGAACATGATCTGAACTCAAACAGACCCAACTGAAAAGGTACTGCGCCTTTTTGGACTAATCCAGCTGCCGTAGTCAGCTGCGCCGTGCATTATGGGATAAGGAGACGTATTTGTTGACAGTTACTGCTTTAGCAACATAGCCCCATGGCAGCTGAAGTGACTTGCGATGCGCCTTC
>JAUMHG010000033.1:16709091-16727197 GCA_032359395.1 Enteromius anoplus
TAATCATACATAGTACACAGGCAAATATTATTTAAAAAAGAGATAATTTTATGAACTCAAGTTAAATCTCATATAAGTTTTAATTATAATTATTGTTAAATGCAGCCTATAAACACTGTTACATTTAAAATATTCAAAATAAATAATAAAGTACATTAAAAGTTATCTGTCCGATCTATGCTGGATGAAGTCAATCCTGAAGCCACTAGCACTGATGATAATGACTGTATTCACAGGATCCCTCCGCTCTTATTAGCGAAGCTATTTTCAGATAGCGTTGAGCATTATCCATTTCGCATGGCACTCTAAAAGCTTGCATTATTAAAGCAGTCATAGTCTCCCAATCAATACTGTGCAAATAGCCATTTAAGGCCTATCAGGACTTCCTGTTTCATGAAAGCCCTCACGGGGTTAAACCGGGCGAGCTCTCTGTTTACTTCAGCCAAAGTGCTCCTCTGAATTGCCTTAAATGTATTTTTCGTTAATGTTACATTCTCAGGCTTTCATTCACACCCAGTCTGTCAATGAACAAACCACATGTGTCTGTGACATCTACACCCACTGACTGACTGACAGCAGCTCTACATGCAGTTTTAGGTTAACCAAACTATGTTATATCACTTACATATATGGGTGTGTGCATAGAAATATACAGAAATGTATGTATTTTCAAGTTCCAAAGCGTTTATTGTCATGTGAACAAAAGAAATTACATTTCTTTGTGCAATTAAATTCTTTTTTTTTTTTTTTGCTGTCCACAAACAAATGCTGAATTAAAATAAATAAGTAAAAGTAATAAAGATTACCGGCAACAAATTCCCATAATTATGAGCACATTATGAATTCCAGTTTACTTGTTGGAAAGAAACACTTTAAATCCTGACCAGCAGAGGTTATTGCGAAGGGTGCTCTGACGCTGGAAAACAGTCATAAATCTGCTTCAGCCAGCGGGGCTTTCCATGTGAAGTGTGTGAGTGTGGTGTGTGTTTTATGGGGTGTTTTTGCTAATCCAGTGTGTCCTAACACTCCACCAGAGGCCTGTTAGCACACCTGAAGCTGTCATCTAATCACCGCTCCTCTCTGTTTGCCTTTTATTGCCAATTGAGCTGCTCTGACTGCGATTTTTATGCAAGTGCGTTTTTACTGCGTCTTTTCCAGGATTTAATGAAAATACTTTCTGATCGTACTGAACATTTATGATAATTGTTTTCTTGTTTTATGGAATACTGAATGGTTGATGAATTATCGAGGAACATGTTCCTCAGACAAAATGTTGACGGTCATAAATACTAAATGATTAACATATTCATATGCCTTGTGGTGCTACTGCACATAGCATAAAAAAGCAATCTATAAATAGGGTACATTAAATATACTTGTACAATTTGTATTAATTCTTCTGAAAATGGTATATAGTACCATAGTACGTTCATAAATAATTACATAAATAATAATTATATGGTCATTTAAGTAAGTATACAATAAGTAATGAATGGATGCATATGAAAAAAATTAAAATAAATAATGGATAAGTATAAGCAAGTCTATTATTTTAATATTGATTATACTGTAGAACGACTGTGACTGTAAATGATCACCATGTTCTTATACTATAGTACAAAAAACAAACAAACATGGTAATACTATGGCCATTTTTATTAAATCATTTAAAAATTGGTGATGCCAAATAATTGTTAATCCAAAATCCAACCATGTCCAAAAACATGGTAACTGATCGTTTAAATTAAGAATAGAGAAAAAAATAAATAAATAAATAAATATGGCAGTACCTATAGTATTTTTATAGCAATTACCATACACTATATGATTAATATGTTCAAAAACAATATTATTATTTTGAAACTGATAATAGATTGACTAAATGATTGCTGTATTCTCATTACCACATGTCCAAATCCATAATAGTTTTACTGCACAAAAATAATTTTACATAAATGAATAGCTTATTATGGGTTCATCCAAAAACATAACGGCATGTCCAGAAATGTGGATGTTAATGCTAAGGTGCCTCAGGATATCACTTGTCACACAACAGTTAGGTTGTTATAATCAGACTCACATTGTTTTAGCATTTGCTCTTTAACAGAAGCATTAAACCCTCTCTAATTAAGCAGAGAGCTTTGCCTTATTGACCTCCCATCATGCCTTTTAAGATGACCCAGAGAGCGATTCGACAAACGACTGAACACAAGAGTAAGTCAAGAGGAGATTAGGAAGACAAGGCTTTCTGAGGTTCCTTCAGAGGAGAGGGATGTCACTTGATCGACAAAGAGAAAGGGATTTTACTGGCTCCTTCTGCCGGGACATGAATGGATTTTCCACTGGCATAAAGAGGAGGCCATTGAGATGCACAGCCAGTCTCTGGCACTCGCTCCATGTGACATCAGGGGTGGTGCGGTTCAATTACGTTAAATTAATTTACCAGGCGCCTCTTGAATTATACGGCCTGCATTAATGACGAGTACGTGTTGGATGGATGGGGTGACAAATGCTTGGTCCTAAAATCCACAGAGAACGTATGAGCACAGAAATTGTGTTAAAAGGACAGTTCAGCCAAAAATTACTATTCTGTCCTCCTTTAGTCAAACCAGTATGACTTGTGCAGACTGTCGATGACTTGACCACTCCTTTCAAAACAGCTTCAAAATGAAAAAAATAATAATAAAAAGAAGACAAAAAGCAGTCTGTCTGACTATTTCTTACATATGTGCACTGATGAAAGCCTGCTTTCTAGGCTTCAACAGCTCAGATAAGACACAATTATTGTCAACGACTGAAATTATACAAAAAGAAGAAGAGCATCCCATCAGTAATTGTGAGTATACAGTGTTTGTGGGATGAACAGACCCAGAATTGAAGTCAAGATATACTGTAGTATATTTATCCACTTGAATATGATACGAAACATATTGCAATTATTGTCTCATTTGTCTCCAAAATACATCAAAAGCATCATCTCAGTAGACTTGTGCGCTGTACTGAGTGACTTCTGAAATTGCACGATAGAGTTGCACGATGATGAACAGACTGAAAATTAAGCTGCATCCAATCAAATGTGACATAAAAATTATAGTCAATGTTCAAAATTACAAAACAAAGCACCAGATCAGTAATTCATAAAACCTTTGTTTTGTATTCATCATTTTCTAAAGTCATTCGTTTGTGAGATAACAGACCGAAAATCCAGATATATTTCCATCCACTAAATTTAATGTAGTAACTGTTAATGTATGTCTCAAAAATACAATAAAAGCATTAAAATACATTATGTAAAAAGTGTTGAGCAGACTGAAATTTGAGTAATGAGTTGTATCCCCATTTAAATGATTGTCAAAGATAGTAATGTGTCTTTTCCCCGCGGCCAGTTTACATGAAAAAGCACCATATCAGTAATCCCTATGACTTGGGGACTATACTGAGTGTCTTATTTGATTTGTGTGATGAACAGACCGGAATGTAAGATATTTAAGTCATGCATTCAAATGAGACACAGAAATGATTGCTACATTAAGTTTGCGACATTAGGCTAACTTGTTATAGTACTTGCATCTCATTGCTCTTTTGTTGATTTCGATTGCTTCCATTATCCTCCTTTGGTTAAAAGCATCTGCTAAATTACTAAATGTTAATGTAATGTAAATGTACGGATGTTCATGTGCCGTTTTGGTCTCCAAAATACATACAAACCCCAATATCAGTAGTCCAAATACATTCAGTCTTATGAAGCTGACTGGTGTGTTTGGACTGAATTTTAGGCTACATCCACTCAAATATGACACAAAAATTATTGCCAACTATGAAAATGTGTAATTTTTGCATCTAAAAGCATCATGTCAGTAATTCACATGGCTACAAATTATATATGAATGACTCAGTGTCACCAAAATGTATAAAAAGCACAGTATTCAAAGTCTTTTCAAGTCTTACATTTGAGTTTTTCCCCATATTAATTCTTCAAATGGCTTGTGGTTTGTATGAACAGACTGAGATTTTACAAAAATTGAGAATGATGTTGATTTAATTTCTTTCATCTCAAAAAGCAGTATAACATACGTTATTAAACTCTTATTTGAAAACCTTTAAAGTTGGCATTGTTATTCATAGGAAACATTACTAAGGCTGTGCATTTGGACGTGTATGAAAAGCAGAAGCCAAAAACGACAGCTTCGTTTATGTCGGTTTACCACACAAAGCTTTAGTATCTGAAAAATAATGCGAATGAAACATTTCAAAAATGTTTTTGGGTGAAATAATCCTTTCAAGACTTCACGCATGACACTCCTCATCACACCGAGGAAACGCACAAGCTGCGGTTGTTTATTCTAATATGACAGAAGGCGCAATGAAATATCCATAATCATATGACTGAGCTGGAAGGATGATGGTTTAGAAAAGCCCGTTTTGTGGGTCCTCCCTTGAAAACGTCTTCTCCGAGGTGGTTAGGAAGTGCCCACATTTATGCCCGCTGTGGTTATTCTGCTCATAAAAAACGTCTGCTGAATCTGCAAAACAGCATGACGCAGCAGCAGGCCATGCCACGGAGGAAACACAACCAGCCGCTGACTGCACTGGTGTTTTATTCAACCTACTCAGCCGCACGGTAATTGTGGCTTTGGGGGAATAAAATATAGAGTGGCTATCTGAATGCATGCCTCCATTAAACTGTAACTTAAACCATCTGACGGAATGTCTTTGTGTTTTAAAGCTATTCAAACCCTTTACTGGCAGAGGCGGTTGGATGCTGCATCAGCCAGCGCTCGGCTAACAGACTTTGGGTTTGCTCTTTTACAAGTGCTTCTTTCTTACCAGCCACATCCTTTGTGTTTTACACGAATTTAACTCGGGGTGCCGCAGCCCGGTGACCGTGAAATGTCAACAGAGACTGTTTAAAACAGAAGCGAACGTCAACAGAGCCATAAAATGACAGACTGAGAAACAGAGGTTATGCCAACCCCAAAAGGAAATCGTAGGATGTCACTTGTCAAAATGTTGATGACTAATAACGTCTTTTAACATCTAAAAAGCCAGGGAATCCATGGAAAGCTCCTAATTTACAAGAAAAATAGCAGTAGCTGTTTTTCATCAACTGTAATGCAATGTTAAAATCACCAGTAAACTAAACTTTATGTAAGCAACAGAGGCCGTGCTGTATCGCGAAGTGGCATTGTTAGGCACACACTCCGATGCATTTACGTAGACATGAGTTTTTTGCCAAAACTATCTTCTCTGGGAAAAAAGAATAGATTAGAGACCGTTAGATTTTGTCATGACGCATTAAATCTCATGTGTAACTACTGGAGACATCAGAGGCTGCGGTAAATACTAGAAGATCTGGCCGAGGTGAGGCACTCTCTCTGCGGGTTCATGAGCGCAAAAGCGGCCATTGACCATCTGGGAAGCTCACATGACCGAAAACACTGATGCAAATTTTTAAGTATACATTATCTTTATTAATAAACTGCATAGTTGAACTATAAGGAAGCGCATATTTGAATTAGAAACGAGTAAAATACACTTTTTGTGCAGGACTGTTTTTACATGCCTTACCACACGGTTTGCCGCAGATTCAACAGAGTCATATTCGTACGTTGTGCCAAATTTGTGCCAATTCATACTAATTCGTACGACCTCACTCGTACGATTTTGTACGATTTGTCTAAAACCACGTGATGGGTAGGTTTAGGGGGCGGGGTTATGTTTAGGTCATTCATACCAATTCATACGAATTGGCATCTCATAAAATAGGTACGATTTAGAATAAGAGTGAGGTCGTACAAATTTGTACAAATTAGCCACCTCGTAAAATATGTACGAATTGCCGTGAGATAAGGCTGGCAGTTTCAAAGAGAAATGTTCCCTGAGTGGTGCTAAAAGACAGGTTCAATAGGTGAACCCTGGCACATTTTTATAACGTTGTTATAGGTACATATTGCAGTGTAATTGTGCAAAACTCTTAATTAAAACTTTATAAATCTTAACGAAACTAAGAAATATATATTTTCATTACAGTATATATATATATTATGTTATGTATTATATTATATTTGTCTAAAACCTCTTAAAACTACACAAAAATACAAAACACAAAGCAGAGTGATATGATAACAAACTGTAAATTGGCTGTTGGAGTACAAATATGTAAACATAATTGCTACGTGTCATCCTTAAAGTGGAAATTTACTTAGGTTTTCTCATTTGGCTATGAAAATGAGTTTGAGAAACTGGAGTTTGTAAAATCATAGTTAAAAACTATATCACGATGAGCCTCTTTTGCACAAAAAAAAAAAAAAAGAAAGTACTTTGTAGCCTGAAAGAAAATCCTCTGCTTAAATATTAACATCTTCATACTTTAATATCACTAGTGCTGTGCTAAAAACCATCCCGAGTGTTGGAAAGTCAGGTAGGGTTTTTCTATTTATGATGTTATGAATGTATTCAGGGCACAGAATTGTAGCACTCTGGCTGACCGAGGTTATGAAACGTCTTCATTTATTTCGCAGGATAATTACACTTGGCATTAACGGACAAAAAATGCACCACTGGCAGCCTACGAGAGAACAGGGATCCAGTTGTTTGGGTCAGAGCGCTTCTTGCCAAGTCCGACATAAAATCCTTCTGCCATATAATTAAAAAGTGGCTGCAGGAATGCATATTCCCTTTTTACACTTACAAGTCCCCCAGCAGGCATATATAGATATTCACATGAAGCTGACGGTGTAGCATGAGAATGACCTGCGGATGTGGCTCTAATTCATCTACAGTTTCCCAAACCTCTTCATTTATTTCCATTTCTCCTCTGGCTGCTGTTAAAAGCCTCCTACTTACACTGCAGATGGAGAGTATTATGGAATTGGAACTTATAATAACCAATGAGGGCGTATCTATGTGGTTTCCAAACAACTATCGGTTGCTAAATAAAATTCGGTTTATTTTTGCTGGAACTTTCTGACCGTATTTATCGCTTGACGCAAATGCAGTGACCATTTTTCTTCCTGTCATCTTTCTAGACGTTGGGATGCAAATTAGGAGCTATCAGTGCTTGGAAAACATACTAAATCCCAGGTGATGATTCGTAATGGAAGAAGACAGTTTTCAGTTCATGCATCAGTCGGCATGAGCTTGTCAAGCAGCTGATTTGTAGCCAAAAAAGCAAGTGACTTGCATGAAATCCCACAAATCACCTGCAACCATGGGTTTATCATGTAGCCAGCGTCATTCGCTTGACATTCTACTCTTTCTGTACGCATAAGCGGGAGACATCTGGAAGTCAAGTAATTAGTCAGATGAGCCTTCAACGAGATCAGGAAAAGTCCGGTTCGACACCAACACATAATAAAGTGGGCCTGCATTGAGCAAACGCCTCCAAAACAACCTACACAGTGTGGGTTACCATCAATTCAGCTACAGATCGTGTTTTATCGGCTGAAACAGTCTAGCATGGCTACTTGAAAGTTGCATGTCAAAAACCAAAAGATTTTACTGCTCAGTTCTTTTAAGGAATTTCTCCGAGGAGTATCTCCAAAGAAAAACAAATTACATGTATAGAGCTATACCTTTAAGTACACTTGTCAGACAATTTGGTCTTGGATTCGGTGATGGGAAATGTTTGAGAGCACATTGAGACCTCTACACTCGCAATTTCTGTTTTCATTATTTTAACTTAATTTAAGGAAGCCAAACTTTTATTAAACTAAAGTTAAAAAAAACAACATAAAAATAATCGCATTTATTATTAAAATAAAATAATTAAAAATCTAATTACAATTAAATTGATTAAATATCTTTTGATATTAAAAACACATTGCTATTCCATTAGTATTTGTGCAGTGGGATTATTTTTTTTCTCAGGATTTGAAAAAAGGATTAATGTAGCTAAAATTTAATTTCAAAGGGTTACTTAAAAAAATTAATTTTAATGCTTATTAAAAAAAAAGTTAAATTGAACTGAACCTGAATTTCTCTCTTCAACAGAAAAAAGTTTTCAAAACACTCCGCTCTCTGTTATTGGCCGACAAACTTATAGCCCCACCCACAAACTCATGCCATTGGTTGAGCTAATATTACTGAGCCAGGCTGCTCAAGCAAACCGATTTTAAAAACACCACAGCATTGTAGAATCAAACTATACAGTTGTCTTATGGAATATCTGCTGATTAAATTGGCACATACTCTATTTAAACCTTAATCAAAAAGAAAAAAAAAATCCAAAATTCTTTGCAGTCTGTGTCATTGCAGTGTCTCAGTGACAAACACTGAACCTTACAGAAAAATCCTGTCTGCCTGCCTGTCTGATTTAGGTAAGAATATCATTAGCACTGTTTCATTTCAAGTTATATGTGAAAGTTAAACATTTAAGGACTTTTTATTCACATCTTGGTGTTTTAAATCCAGCGGCTTTAATGCGATTTCCCAACATTTGAATTAAAACACGTGGATAGAAGCCTGACTAGAGATGTCTGTGATGTGAATGATGTAAGACATACATCTATCAGTGCTTAAAGAGAATGACAGCTTATGCTATCTACGTGTACTTTAACACACCTCCGGACGCTATTTCGTGTCTTCCAGCGTGAAGAGGCTCGTTACTTTAAACGACTTGTTCTCGTGTTCTCATTCACTCGGCTCCCCAGAGGACGCCTATAAGTCTCAGGGCTAAGTGCTTCCATTAAAACTTCAATGAGCTATAAAACCTATGTAAATTCATTTCCTTAATCATACTTATGATACTTGGGTCACGTACAGCAAACTGCTTTTAGTTGCGAAAGTGCTCCCTTAACAACTTCCCTATTCACAGACAGGAAGATCCTTCCAGGTCTCTGATCCAAATCAATTCAGGCATTTAAAGCTCTAAAGATCAAGAGGGCTGCTCTACACAGACAGCTTTTTATACTGAAAACATTGCGCTATTCAATTTTAAGGATCTTTTTTGGCTTAACTTTGCATGCAAAATCATTTTGGTCGCCACATGAAATCCATCACAAGTACAAATTTGTATGAATTAGCCACCTCGTAAAATATGTGTGAATTGCCGTGAGATCAGGTTAAAGAAATTATAAACAATGAGCACAGAGAAACACCACAATAACACATCACCAAAACATCCTACAGTTAGAAAAAAATCACAACCCTGATAGAGAAGTGTCTCATCATTATTTTATGAAGGACGTCCAGCCTGCTCTTCCTTAAACCCTGTGCTTCAGCCTCCAATACATGTCTGCTCCCCGAGGTAAGCAGCAGTGGCTCTTTTACGACTCAAGTCATGTACACAGTGATGGAAATAAATTGGGTGTAGAGCAGAGACCCTTGAGTGCGGTTGCCAGACGCACACAGGAAGAATCGATGTAGCCTATAGTGCTGCGTTTGTCGAGAGCGCAGACAATGCATCTTCACATTTGAGTCAGACGTTCCACACAAACTCTATATGTTTTATACCCCGAGCTCTCATTTACACTCCTTTGTGATCAGTGCTGTTGATTTCTGTAGCTGATGCTCAGATCAGAACTGATTTATTACAGTACAAAACACAAGCTAACAGAACAATGAGCAAGTTAGCAAAGATTGTATTGTCAGCTGTCAGAGCTCGCAAGATCTCTGGGGGTTTTCTGAAAACAGGCCTGGGGTTCAGCTGAGGACTTAATGGATCTGTGATGGAGCTGAATAATAAGCAGAATCGCTTGTTCAACATTGTTCTTTTATAAACATCAGAGCAGAACTGAAACAAGGAATGTTTGAGATGCTGCTGTACCGCTCATGCAAAAAAAATATATATATATAAGTATGCAAACACACACAGTGTATCCTCAATTTGGAACAACTGACTATTAGTTCCATAATAAATAAACATAGTGGAAATTCCTCGACTCCTCTGATTGGACTGCCAAGACATTTGACTTCTTTCCCCCCTTTAAATACAAATTTTTAGAAATAATAATAAAATTAATATGTATATATGTGAAATATCCCCAAAATGTCATGCATAACAGTAATTTATATTGTATATTTAAAATAATATTATTATTGTTATTATTAGTAATATATGTATGCAATATATCAAATATATATTATTAATAATAATAATGCATTATTTTAAATATATTCCCAAAATGTAATGCATGCCAATAATTTATATTGTGTTTCACAAATGTGAATGAAAAAAAAAAAATGAAAAAAAAAACACATATATATATATATATATACACACACACACACACACACACACACACACACACAATATATATATAATATATATATATATATTATATATATAAAAAATAAAAATTATATATTTTTTTATTGTAGAGCATTTACTGTAATATGTCACAGTATGCATACACAAAACACTATTCCTGTAGTTTACTAACTGGGGACACCTGATTTTTTGTGACTATAGTCGTCTTGTCTACACAGACTGTCTCTGAATTTGATAAATAAATAGTTTAATTCTCGTCATTATACATTACCATCAATCTCCTACTTGATAAGGTTCAGTGCTTTGCCACAATCTGCATTGTTAAAAGCGCTATATGAATAAAAGTGATTGATTGGTACTAATGAGGAGATGTATTGAAAGCTAAATTCAGCTCTTTAACTCTCAAAGGCAATTTCCAGTGATGGTCAGCTGTACAAAATGCAACTGGTGTAATGGACTGCACTCACGGTGCAATGAAGGGTCACCTCTTTGGTAAACCCGAGATTTCTACATTTGATCTGTTGGTAATGTTTGGAACGAACAAGGTCAAGCTTTGCGTGCTACTCGGCGGCTTTCTCACCACATTCTCTCATGACATCTCAACTGCAGCCTTCTTAGGCAACCTTACTGTATGTAATATTTTATTCATTCAACGCTTTTGGAATGGCGAGCATCCAGCATACACTAAAATCACAAGCTTCAGTCAAAGCAAAACAAAACCACATACGGGTCTTTGAATGTTTGTTCAAAGTTATCATTTTTTAATGTTCTCAAAAAGTCAGTTTATGAAACTTTCTGTGTCAAATGTTTTAGTTTGACATTTAGATGTTGGATTAGATGTGACTTCTTCAGAGTCAGAGTCAAAAGTAACGTTTCTACACAATTATAAAATTGAATGTTCTCTTAATGTTGATATAACTAAGAATAAAATATTTCAAAAACTTGATATATTTAACATTCAGAAATAACAATGCAGTAACCTTAATAGAAAGTTCATTCAAAATTATTAATTTATTTATACTAATTATATAATATAATAATTTATACACATATTTTTTTAAATGTGCATCTTTTTTACGCCAATACATTTTCTAAGAACCTTCAAAAGTAACATTCATACAATGTTTCCAAACAGACAAAATGTTTCCATAACATTCAAGGAAAAATAAATAAACTTTTAAAAACTGTGTTTTGAAGGTTTAGAGAAGATTCAAAAGCAATGTCCATATTATGTTTATATTATGACATATATATGTATATATCATCAAAACAACAATAATAAAAACGTCAGAGAACATTTATAAAATGAACATTTTGAGAAGATTATAAATATGACATTATCAAAACCCTGGGTTACAGGAGTCATCTGACAAACAGCAATCATAAAAGACCAATAAATCCAACTTTATGCAGCTTTTTCTGTATTTACAGGTCTATGTAATGTGAAAGAAGTTCATGAAAACACGTTTGCAGCTGGTTAACACAGTTAGTGGTCATGTGGGTTGGTTAATGTCGGACAGGCCAAGAGTAAGAGTAAGAGCACCATTAGAGCCAATGAAAGAGGTATTCAACAGTTCATACAATTGAATCCAGATACTTTTTTAAAGACGTAGACTTCCTACTGCTACTGCTAATCTGTGTGCGCGAAGAAAATATCGATTTAATTTGAATAAAAGCGATCAAGTCCCAGTTCTCCTCTCTCTTTTTCTAAACGCGTCTGGAATCGGTTCCAAAACACTGCATCAAAGTCAAGAATTCTTCAATCGAAAACCCAAGAAAATTAATGAAAAACTGAGATTATACACTTTGTACCGGTTCCACCAATAAGCTTTTCATTTCTTTTCATTCCATCTCTCAGCAGTGTGTCGGGAGTGTTTAGCTGGTCTCAGTAACTGTACGCTGTTGAATTAGCTCCATTGGCAGCCGCAGTAATTTGCTGCCACTCCACATCCTCTGTGTTATGAGTAACGCTGCCGGAAAACAGCACAAAGATTCCCTTCCAAGCCTTTACTTCTGCGAGGACAGTTTCAACTCCCTGATATATGAGGCTATTTTTCAGTTAACAAACCCATTTTTTCTCCAAGTGAACAACTGATCGGTCGTTTACTACAGGACTGTCCCTACAGTGCAACCCGAGCTTACTGTAAGTGCTTTGTTACCAGCTATTTATACAAGACACACATACACACACACACACACATTCAAAAGTTTGTGGTTGGTAAGACTGCTTTTTAAAAAGATGTCTCTTCTGCTCACCAGGGCTGCATTTATTTGATTAAAAATGCAGAAAAATGTTTTATATTTTGACATATTATTACAACTTAAAATGTCGGATTTCTATTTGAATACATGCTAAGATGTAATTCATTCCTGTGATGCAAAGCTGATTTTTCAGCATCATTACTCCAGTCTTCAATGATCCTTCAGAAATCATTCTAATATGCTGATTTGTCGCTCAAGAAACCTTTCTGATTCTCATCAGGGTTGAAAACAGTTGAGCTGCTTCATATTTTGCGTGATCTTTTGTGACATTCTTAATTATTCATCGCTTTTTAGCATTCTTGTTTAATAAATAAATAAATAAATTCTTACTGACCTTAAACTTTTGAACAGTAATACTTTCGTGGACCATCATGGAAGTAACTCAATACACATCCTAATCTACATACACCGAGCCAAACCCTGTCAGCATTTAATCAAACTCATACCTTGCTTTTGTCTTCAAGCTTGAAAACTTCAGTCCATGCATTTTAATTGCATGAAAAAGAGTGACTAAGTGATTTTGAACGACACGATGATGAGAAAATGGTGACAGACTCTTCATTTTTAAGTGAATTGTGGGCCTAACGGCTTCCTTAGGTCTCGCCAGCACGTATGTACAGCACAAAACTCCTCAGAAAACAAGAGAAAGTACATCAGAGGATGAAGGAGAGGAGGGAGAGGTGGAGAGGAGACAAATGACGGAGGTAAAGTGAGAGGAGGGTTGGATGGCTTACGCTGTGTTGCATCGTCCTCCAGACAATCCTCTGGGATGCGGAAGCAAAAAACAGAGGAAAAAAGGGATTTCATTGAAAGTGGAGATGAGAAAGCATACCACGGGCAAACACATGATAAATATGCATTAGACAGAAAAGCAATATGCACGATTACATTTGATGAATGGCATTGCTGGGATATTCCATCCCACTCCCCTCGGTCTAAAAAACCAAGCGCATCCTCTTTACACACAAACACTTCTCTCTAACTCAACATTTATTTAACCGTCACGTCTCTGCATTATAAATTCCAGGGTTAACTTGAAACTCATCCAATGCACAGCTGAGCGGAAAAAAACAGCACTCGCCCATGTTGGATAGAAAGTCATTTTACATGAATTCTCCCAGTTAGCTGGAGGCTAAAATAAGATTATGCGCAAATGCAATCTTGTTCTACTTTTAAGTCAAATTCATATTCTCATCTATTCTTGTTAGGTTTCATGAGTCAGAACACTTTATTCCAGCAGAGGAACTCTAAGACACTACTTCATTATAAGCCTAAAAAAAGATTATATAAAAATAATAAATTGTTGCATCAGCACAAAAACATGCATATGCATACATCATTTCACTTAGGATGTTTTAAAATAAACTCCGGGAACATTCAAAAGTAACATTTTCATTAACATGTTCTCTTAATGTTCATATAACAAACAGACATACAAATAAATAAATGTTTTAAAACATTTAAAAGGCATTTTTTTTGGGTACAATTCACATCATTCATCAGTTATCAAACGGACGCTCCCTAAATGTGTGCATAACCAAGAGAAAAGGGGGAATCTTGTTCTACTTCTACTACGTTGTTGAACTCAACACACTCAGACACTACTTCATTATAAGCCTTAACAACTAAAAACTAAACAATAAAATAATAATAACCACAGAAACCTTCAGCCATCCTTATAAAGCTGGTTCTACTTAATTTAACCCAAAAATAATGACGTTTGTCTCATTTTCGTCCAGTACCAGCACTAAATCTTTCCCCAGCAGCCGCTGCATTCTCTCGGTTTCAACCTGCAAAGGTCATTCTCGCCTACTCAGACTTCCCACGCAGCCCTGCTCTGCCCTCGCTGACACCCACTCACCAGTCTGTCCAGGCTGGTGCCGGCTGCCGTGGTCGGCCTCTCTTCTGGACTGTAGGGTCTGAAGCGACTGTTGAACACATCCGAGATCCCGCGGGCAGATCTGCCCACTCCAGCTGTTTTGGGATGACCGCATCCCTGAAACACCTATAATTACCAAAGAGGGAATGCATCAGTCCGTGTGGTTAGGCTGTAAAAGCAGCTATTGTAAAAAAAAATGTAGAACGAAGTGCGACGACAAGGAGATATTTTGCATTGAATTGTTTAATGCAACAGGCTGTAGCTGAATTCCTGAACCGATGAAGTGTAAGTCAAGCTTTGGGTAAAAGCATTTGCCGAATGCATAAATGTTTCGCTCATTTTCTCCATACGCTCATTTTGAGCTACATTTTAAGCACAACATCCTGATTCGACAGGATCCCTAAAGCATAAAAACTACTTTATGCATGCACTGTGTGTGAATATCTACACTTATAACTAATTTTAACCAGATTTGTGCATGATTGAATTTAGAAATATGCCAAAGACTGTGGCTGTGGTTAAAAAACTAAACTTAACTACATATTTTAGTGTTTTTAATTAGATTTTATATATTTTTTTGCTTTCTTTTTAATTTGGATTCAAATTATTTTTTGTTGCAACTTTAATTTATTTATTTTTAATAAACCAAATTATTTTAATTTTTTTTAAATATAGATGCATAGTTACATTTTATTTATTTATTTTTAGTAATTTTATTTTAGCTAAAAAAAAAAAAAAAAAAGTCAATACATTTAAATAATTCAAATTTAAGCTTTATTTTTTTAAACCTTTGCAGTTTTCCTTATTAATACATTTTATATTTTTAGATAGAGAAACAGAAATGTCAACATAAAGAAATAAATACTGATCCATATGATCAATACAACTTTACATCTTGATTGATCATTTTGCTATCCTGATCATTAAATGTATTTCTATAGCAATTTATACGCATAAATGAACTGGGAAGTAGAATACATTCATAACATTCAACTTTAAATAATTTAATTGCAGAAATGCATGCATGTTGACAAATACACATTTAACACATGTGGCCAAGTATGGTTTCCCAAGCTAGGATTTTGTGCTCTGCGTTTAACCCATCCAAGTGCACACACACGTGGTATTGAAGGTAGAGAGTGCACTGGATATTCACTACCTCCATCCCTGCTGGACCTGGGACTCGAACCCACGGCCTTTGGGTTACAAGTCCAACTCCCTATCCATTAGGCCACGACTGCCCATGAATGCTGAAAGACTAGCTATATATATATATATATAAGCTGGTCAAATCAAAGGCAAACATGTTAAAATATGTTACGAGAGCACTAATGCATGCTTTGCATTGCCACGCTGCAGTGAATTGTGGGTGAGCTGACAGTGATGGAGGATTTTAATGGCACAGCAGGCTCTTATGGCAGGATGTTGTCTGCGCTCTGATGTGGGACGATCTGTCACTATGATTACCATTCAGGGTCTCGGCCTGACGTGTACACACTGATTTCATGCTCTCTGTGCATTTTCAATCAGGTCCTGCTTTCCAGAGGCTTTCCACTAAAATGGGATCGCTCCAAACACACCACACCGAGCGTATTCTTCCCTGCTTCTTATATTCTTCACATTAGAATCTGATGTTTAAGCCTCATTTTATTTTTTGTCTGGGCCTCCAAATGGAAGTCCATCGGGGAGACATGGCTAATTTCCATGAATATACGAGCTTGTGCTGAAAGCTTTGCTACCTGCGGTGTGGCTTTACAACATGTTTTATGTTTTATGATAACATTCATATTTCATGAACTTCACCACCAAACCTCTGTTTTTAGACTTTCAAACTGATCTGTCTATCTATCTATCTATCTATAGTATATATTTATCTTACACTTAACGGGTTAGTTCACCCCCCAATTTTTTTAATTTAAAACTTAAATGAAAATTCTGTCATTAATTACTCACCCTCGCGTCATTCTGAACCCGTAAGACCTTTGTTCGTCTTTAGAACACAAATTAGGATATTTTTGATGATATCAGAGAGCTATCTGTTCCTCCATAGACAGGAACACAACTGAAATGATCCAGGTCCAGAAATGTAGCAAAAACATGGGTGTAAAACGACATGACGATGAGAAATTAATTATAATTAATTTTATAATTCTAAATATTATAATTCTTTTAATATTATATAAATGAATAAAAATACACATTAAAATATTATATTTTATTTTTATATTAAATAATACCAAAATTATATTTTATAGTAAATTAATAAATAGTATTAATAAAAATAGTTTAATGTTGATACAATTCAGGATAGGATATGAAAGAACATAAAGATCATGTTTCTAAGACCCTAAAAATGTCCAAATATCTTAGAATAGAAAGAGATTTATCCTTGTCTTGCAAATCCTTTTTTTGTCATTGACCCAAATAATACATATCTCCAGATTGCAGATAATAACGGCAAAGTCATGTTCCTCACTAGTGCTCATCTGAAGAACTAAAAATAAGAAAGGATTCTGACTTCCTTCCAGTGTGTGTGTGTGTTTGTGGGTGTGTGAGAGCAGATGTACCTTGGATGAGACTTGCATGCTGTTGTCCTGCATGGTCATGATGGCCTCAGAGATCTTTACATCTATGGGCTCCATGACCGCCTCAATGTTGAAGGGCCCTTCCAGTCTGTCAGCCACCAGCAGCATGGCATCTGTCATAACATGAGACGACAAACACGGTCATGTACAGGCCCCATGACACACACACACTCAAGCCATAAGCCACTGGTCCATCTACAGTACATCCACAGAAAAACACAGTATCATGCCTCTGCAGCCAAAACCTCCATATTTGAATTTAAATAAAATAAACATTTCTTTTATTTTCATGTTTGATTTTAAATTACAAAGTCTGTAATAAAACACATATTATGTCCTGAAAATTGTTATTAATTGTTCAGAAAAAAAAATATGATGGTTCAACTGTGCACAATAATAATAATATTAACACAACACAACATACAATGTGTCTCTCCTCACCTAACAGTACAAAATGCACATATTCAACATTCAGCAGCTGAGAGAAATCAAGGAAGTTTAATTACAGCACACAAGCAGCTTCTTTGGCCTCTTCCCACTTCCCAGAGTGATTTTGAAGGAAATGTACACATTGCCGCCCTGCCAGTGTTATTTATTCTAACAAACTGTCGTTCACAGCCAGAAACACATAATGACTCTCCATTTGTTTAGCTGCGAGGGACATTACAGAGAAACGATACGTCTCGAGATTTCAAAATATGAGCGCGAGGAAAAAACCTCAAGGGTAAAATCAATTCGTTGACACTAATTGAATCGATACATTACATGTTTTTATGCCCGTGTGACAGTCGTATATACAACTCGGAGGGCTTGATCGGGAAAACAGGAAGTTTAATGTTCACCGAGCCGTGCCAATCTCTGAGGGCCTGTTGACTCTTGAATTTAGCACTGGTCCATCTGTTGGACACTTCATACGCTTTACCAGCGTGCCTGTGCATAATAAAGCTTTTACATTTGCATAATTGAATTAGCTTGAATGCAATAACAGACATCGTTTTTTAAAGTCAACATGAAATCAAAAAAACACACTATTTACTTTTTACGAATCAGCATCTACTTGAATGCTTTATTCATTCATATCCTAAGTATATAGTGCATATATATATATATATATATATATATATATATATATATATAGTGCTTTCAAACGATTAATTGCATCCAAAATTT
>JAUMHG010000033.1:16776434-16788946 GCA_032359395.1 Enteromius anoplus
CACACACACACACACACACATATATATATATATATATATATATATATATATAACATTCTAAATTTATTAAAAATAATAATAATAATTGTGTATTTCTTATTGATTTAATGGAATGGTACTTTAATATAATACAATACAATATAATAGTTTACATATTCTAATATAACACACTGAACTAAAATAAAACGGGAAGCCATATCTCTCTGCTTTACCGGTCTTTTCTCCAGATCTCTAGCACAGTATGGGTCTATTTCATCGACAGACGCTGAAGGCCACTGACCTGTCTAGACGTCCAGTGAAAGCTGAGCACAAGCAGGAAGACTCGTGTAAAAATAGATGCCTTACCTTTGCCACTCTGTTGGCCACTTCCCGACCCACCATGAGTCCTTGAACGAAGGAGCGAGCCGCGATGAAGGCCTTGGTGACCTGAGCCTTGAGCTTGCGCGGCACGTCTCCGAAGGGCTTTAACTGGTCTGTGTATTTACTGATGCACTCCAGATAGTCGTCTGTAAAGGTGTACTGAGAGTTGAGCAGCTGGAACATGCGCTCTAGGAGTCTGGACCAGAAGTCGTTCAGCACCTCTTCCAGGTTGACGTTTCCGCCGGTGTAGTAGCGCTTCAGCTCAGAGAACAGGTCCTCGAACATCTCTGAGTTGTGCGTGAACAGTTTGCCATATGTGCGCACGAACATGTCGTTCAGAGACTTTTCCGAGTTGTCCAGCAACTCCAGAAAGAATTCTGAAATAGACAGAATCGCAAATGTTAGGTATACATCACCTCAGAGCAGAATAAATAGGCTTCGATGTACGGTTTGTAAGGACAGGACCATATTCAGCCGTATATATATATATGTATATATATATATATATATATATGAAATACAGGGAAAGTTTGCTTTATACAGTAGTTGTCCCAAGTTCTTAACAGTGCATATTACTAATCAAATATTACGTTGTGATATATTTAAGGATTTTCCACAGCTTAAGCGTAAAAAAAAATAAAAAGATTTTCTCAGTCCATGTATTAAATTACCAAACAGAAAAGCAGCCTTCAGAAACACTTGTTACACCAGCGGGACTCTCCCAAGACCATTTTCTCACCTTGTTCTCAAATGTAGTGGATATCAAATTATGTGATGCAGACAGCAGCTTCTGAAATACTGCCAGTCGACCATATGGTACTCAAATTAACGTCTTGCTTTAACTTTATCAGCCGCAGGCAAAGATTTATGGAAGACACCGCCGGCAGCGTCTGCTCAGACGAATACAGACCGGCTTGTCTTTCAAGACGACATACTGCAGTTCAAGCGTTCATGACCCGAGGAGCTGATTATTTTTAACAGACTCTTGCTGATTGTTTGTCCTCAAAAAAGGACATTTGGATTCAGAGAATTAATTTAATGTGACTAGTCATCTTTCATTTTCAATGAAATGCTTCTCACAACATTAAAGGAATAATTAAAAGAAAAAAAAAATACATTTCTGTCATTTAGCAATACTAAATGACTTGTTTTCTTCCATGAAAGAGTGACAAAAATGAATAAATACATTTATTAAAAATATACATATTCACTTGAAACTGTGACTCAATAAATACTAACAAAATATTACTTCACTGAAATCAGCAGATTGATAAATAAATCAATGAATACTGGCAAAAATACTCATTTTAAGCAAAACTGTGTCTTTAAGTGAAAAATTCAAGCAATAGATTCAGGTAAGGGTCTTTTAGAAAGCTTTCCAAACCTTTAAAGCATTTCTTTCCCGTTTCAAATCGACATTTTTGCCTTTTGCAAAGGCTAATTAATTGTATCCTTGGGTCATCTGGCTATATAATCAAACGTTTCATTAAAGTAGATTGATCTAGGCACTGCTTATGTTGCCCTCTCTGAAAAACAGCCGACAAAATAATAGTAATTACCTTCTCATCACGCTGATGGAGGCTGTTGATGATGTAAAACAACATTTTCATTACTCAGCGCCGGAAAAAACGCTTTACCCTTCAGATAATTATAATGGAGTAAATCACGCAAATACACATCTCAGTCCCTTCAGACCCACAGCTCAGCTCAACACAACCTGCTCGAGACGGACAACACGATAATGAGTCAATACAGGAAGAGTACAGGGTTAGAGAATGTATGTAGATAAGAGATCAGATCATTTAATCATAGGAGAATTTGACAAGATCTTATGGATATTGGTGTTGGATTTCTGGATCTGAGCATTATCTAAGACATCTTATTTTCAGCAGCAGCAAGAGACTTCAGAAAAACTTGCAATTTCTTCTCTATTTATGCATCTGGCAGAAAGTTGCTTTAGGGTAACAGTTTATTGTGCCAAATAATATTTTTTTTGTCTTGGATTTAAACTCACAATCATTTTGTTGCAAGTTCAATATTGTACAGTTGAAAACTGAGTAAAAATATACAGCTATTTGTATTTATATTTATGATTAATCTCATCCAAAATAAAAGTACATACTATTTACATAATATACTGTGTGTGTGTATATGTATTAATATATATATATATATATATATATTATATACACACCCTACCACACACGCATATATATATAGTATATATTTTGAAATATCTAAATATGTTCATTATATATTTATATTACTTATATGATTTAATATTTAATATATAAACATGATGTATTTTTTCTAAAAAAAAACAAAATATATATATTTTTATCTAAAATCATTTTTAGAAAAAAGACATGTTTATATATTAAATATATTTATCTGTAATATAAATAATACAATTGCGTAAACGAAAACTTTTATTTGGATGCAATTAATAGTTCTTAATTATTTGAAAGCACTAATTTATTTTCATTTTTTTTACTTACTACTGTTCATGAATATTATATATGAATATATATTTTTTTCGCTTGCTAAATATTGCAGTTTAAAATAGCTTTTAAAGAATAGCTTTTAATTATAATTTTTTTTTTATTCCACTGATTTTTATATAACCAGTTCTCTTATGTTTTTAATGTTTAGATTTTTTTATAATTATTCTCAAAATAGCTGCATTTATTTGATTAAAGATACAGAAAAACTGTACATTGATTCAATGCTATTACAATTTTAAATACCTGTTCTCTATGTAAATATCTGTTTCACGAGTTCACACTTCCTCATAATGATAAGATAAATAATAAGCAAGTTTGGCGTGCTGTGCAGGGGGCGAGACGGGAAGGCGGCGGACTCTGAGCCCTAGTGATTTGAACCCTAGCAATGGCAGAGCTTGGCGTCCGGCTGGGATCCTGCGTGCCCCCCATGCAAGAAGGCACGAGAGCAGACGGAAAAGGCAGAGAAGGGGCGGAGGAGGGATGCACGAAAGGCGAGAAGCAGAGAGGAAGGCAATGGGTTTATTTATAGTAGGTAGGGCGAATCTGATTGGGCAAGTGAGACGAGGAGATTGATTAAGGCAATGCGGTGCCAGCCGTGGTTAATTCAAATACGCTCCTCCCGAAACACGTTATTTGCAAAACGTCACTTAAAATGCTATTTATTTCTGTGGAAAATCTTCAGTATCATATGATCCCTCAGAAATAACTCTATTTTCTGATAGAATCATTTCTAATTATCAGTGATGACAACAGTTGTGGTGATATAACGTCAATACAGTTTTTGTTTCTAGATTCTTTGAAGAACAAATATTCAACAACATTTACTTCAAACCCTTTTTTGAAATCATGCAGTAGGTGACAATGACACGTCTGATCCCTTGAAGCAGCGGCAGCACAGCTCTCCTCAACAAGGCACATGATTTTCACAATCATTCTTGTCTGCAGCACAAACGCAAGCACTAATCACACTCTTCTATTATTGTGGACGTCCTCGAGTGCATCCAAACACTTGTTTAATCAGTGCTGTTAAATCGTAATGAACACGGTGACACAAGAGGTTTGGACAGATGGCTTTCTCGCAGATAAAGACAGAAACTACTGGCTGTTTGTATTTTCCAAATGTGAAGAAAAGAGGGCATCTGAGGACCAGCTCGTATCAGTCCACATCTGCTGCTTTCTGGAAACTTTCCATTTGGACTAATTGCTCGCCTCTGCTGTCGTCTCTTTATGAAAACCTATCTCTTGTATCTTATCAGAGGCACATTAGAGCGGATGTATTCATCTTCAAATGGCTTTTTAAGAGCTCATTAGAGATAAGCAGTGAGAGAGATATTAAACAGACGTGACGGGTCGCGCACACACACACACACACTCTTTCTCTTACACACATGTGACAACACCATGTACTGTCTTCATTTTATTTTTCTCTAAAAAGCACAAATTTTAATTAAGGGAAATACTTGGATTGAAAAATGTGTGCATTGACTATGTTGGAAAAACTGTAAATAGTCAAACAACAAACTCACTATTTAGTTAAACTAGTTACTAGCTACTAACCTAAGGTTGACAAATACACTGAAGCTGTTTGAAGAAGCAAAGCATCATTTCTAAATGTCAAACATTGCAATTAATTGCATCCATAAATGCTTTTTATTTACATAAAATATGATGTTTTTATTTATTATGTGTATATAAATACACAAACTCATACATTATTTAAAAAAATAATAATACAATACATGAATGTGTGTGTGTTATTTAAGCAAAAACTTTTATTTTGGATTCATTAATTCTGATATATATATAATTATTATTTTTTTTAAAACATCTTGTCTGTTCACTAATTAAAAAAGCAAAAATTTAAAACTTTAAAATTGTGAAATATTCTTGCAATTTTGAATATTAAATTGAATGTGAAATGTAAATGTAAAAACAAAATAAATTCGACATTCAGCAACGTTTTTCTGTCTGCCAAACACACAAGTTGGCAAATTTGTGCTAATTCATACAAATTCATACAACGTACGATTTGTCTAAACCCCAGGGATGGGTAGGTTTCGGGGCGGGGTTAGGTGTAGGTCATTCGTACAAATTTGTACGATTTGCCAACTCATAAAATACATATAATTTAGCAAAAGTCTCATGCATTTGTATGAAAGAGGTTGGATGAATTTGTACAAATTAGCCACCGCATAAAATATAGACGAACTGCCGTGAGATGCTCGATTGCTCGATTTTCAGATTGAATAAACCATCCCAGAAATAAATGTCTTAACATTTGATGGTCCAATTAAATAATGAGTAAAGAACAAAACGACAGAAAGTGTGATTTAGAGTCATGTGTGAAACAGTCATTGTCACACACATACACACACACACATACACACACACACACTGTGCACAGACAATGGCAAAGAAATCAGGTATTGTAAGCATATGTCCCGTTCTCATTACACCCGTGAGTCCCCAGTTTCTCAGTCTAGTTTCACTGTAGTCGACTGACCCATGATTACCCCTTCATTTATTTAAGTAATAATAGGCCCCCAGCGCTTCTGTGTGCCACCGATGCTCTTTTATTCTTATAAAAGGAGTCAAGGACGATTTCAGATCGAGATGGAGTCACAGTTAAAAGTAATTGTTCTAAGAGACACTCGGTCATCTCGTTCATAATGTACTGTTCCAGAATAACTGCGGCAGAAACATATGCTGTATAACACATTATGAAATTGCAAAAAAAAAAAAAAATTTGCATTTTAATTGCAAAAAGTTGTTTATTTAATTTCATTTGGAGTTACATAGAGTTTAAAGTTAATATATGAAATTAAAACTATGCAAATGTTAGTTGAAATAAAATACACATTAACTGAAACATCACAGTTTTTTATAACCATTGTATATATTTATATTATACATATTGAAATGTTTATAGTATAGTTTATATATATATATATATATAGTGTATATATTTTTATTATTATTGTTCTTCAGTGTTAGTTATATATATAATAATTCAGTTGAAATACCACTTTATTTTAAGAAATGTTTTTTTGCTGAATGTTACTTTTAGTGACAATTTTAGCAGTGTTGGGTGTTTTTGAAATTTCTTAAACATTAAAAAATAAAACAAATTTCCTGAAAATATCAAACATAAATATATAAAATACAAAATTGTATACATATATTTAGCTGAAATTTTATTTGAATAATTTTTTTCTAAACGTTATTTGTATATTAATTGAATTGTTATACTTTGGGTGTTTTAGTAATTATTCAAAGCTAAAAATACATTATTTAATTTAATTGATTTAAATTTATTTCATTCTAAAATTGACAATACACATTAATGAACTTGTGTAAACAATTCTACTATGTAAATGTACCAGATTTATCCATTCAGGCAAATTTTCATCTACAGTAGTTTTATTTTCTTTTTTTATATACACACACACACACACATATATATATATATATATATATATTTTTTTTTTACTAACTTTTTTTTTTACTAACTTTTAGTTTTAGTTAACCATATTAACCCTGGTCTAGCTCCTAGAGTTGTGCTGAAAAATGATGCACAGTAAAATTATTATTAATATATGCCCCATCATTCAGCAGGTAATTTATTTATTCAGCCACTCCCTGTACAGGCATGAAAAGCAGTGAATATTTTAATGCATTTTACTCAAATGACCTACATCTTTGAGGGAAAAATAATGAATGACGGTAGCGAGCTGAATTATACATCAGCTGCTATGTTCAGATTTACTTTATGTCGTGTGTTTTATAATCATTCCCGGCCTCTCTTCTCTGGGCCATGAACACTTCCCTTGCATAAAAATGCAGACGAAACGAATGACTGAATTATGAAAATGCTCTCAGCTGAAACAAAAACTCACAGGCACCAAGTCAAAGCACACAACAGCCATGCTAAAACTTTCATGAGGCCTCTGCACAGCCTCGATGATCTGATCCACTCAACAGCATGTTGGCTGCAACATTAGGCCACCTCTAACATCTTCAGATGATAAAGGTCGAGGAACCAAGCCATGCCACGGCTTTATTACAGACAGAAGCATTCACACATGTAGGACAGTCCTACTGGATCACTGTGACTTCTGGCCAGAAAAGCGTTAACTGATGCTAAAAAGATGACGTTGAAATGTCAATTTTAGGTTGTATATTATCACAATGAATAGGTACCACAGCAAACTACCTTAAAAATGACCATCAGATACACTCATTGAGCCAAGGTACTGTGATTTTACTGTGTTTCAAGACTTTATAGGCCAGAAAGCATTGTCAATGTTGCTACAGGCCCTTCTATGCTGGTTACCACTAGTTTTTGTTGCCAAACTTACTTGGTGAAGGTGACTGAGCAAGGAATCTAACTAGTTCAGCAGACCAGAGTTTTCTGATGTCCAACCATTCTGCTGGGATAAAGTAAGCATTATTCTTCTTTTATTACTTCCAGTCAGAATATTGCATACTAATAATTGCTCCTGATTTGCGTTTGACAGTGTTTTAGTTATCACCGCATTACAACCGTCATATTATAATGTTCACAAAGCTTAAACAACAGAGAGCTGATGTGATTGCATGTGACATGAAGGTAATGGCCTTTCAAATTATTTTCCCCACTCTCAATTAGCCTGTGTGAGGCTCAATTAATTACGCTCAGCGAGGCCTCTTACCTACGTCTACGGTTTCAGCCTTTTCCTCACAGTCAATGCTGTGACCCACACAGACTCTTCACACGACTCAGCGCTGCTTAAACAGCTGAGAAATAGCCTTTATGGAGTGAAATAGCTCTTTTCTGACTTAATTCAGTGACCCACGGTGGAGTTTTGTGACCAGTTTAATTGGAGGTAGAGCTGCATTTCAGCTCAGAAAGTTGGCATTTAATCATCAGCTTTCTATTTGGAAAATTCAGTCATTTTTTTTCTCTATCATAGCTCTAAAATTAAAAATTAGTGCCATATTGGTGCAGATATTTGAACATCAATAACATTGTATAATAGAACAAAACAGAATAGAATAGAATTCACTGTAGAACCACTGTATTCTCAAATTGTGTTCTCTACGGATTTTCCATGTAAATACACAAGCATGTTTCCATATTCCTCACATAGAAACAGTGCTGTAGTAGTTTATTTCAAAACCCCAAGGAATTACTATCAACAGTTACCCAAGAGTCTAATTCTACACAGAGCTGAATGCATTAGATTAGAACGTGTGGCTTCTCACGGCAGAGGAGAATTCATCTCACTCCAGCTGTCTATGTATAATTCATCACTGGGAAGCCCAGCGACTCGCGCTCCACTTTAAACCACAACGAACCCTGTGGCACTACTCGCTGTAATAACCTCGTAAAACGTCTTTGTTCATCTCCCGGTGTCTGTGGGCAGTAAAATGGGATGGAGGTCGCCGGGTCTGCGGCTGCTGAAGGACGACGCTGTGGTTATCGATCAGCACATCACAAACAGTCACCTATTAGAGTGATTGACACTCAAAGGGCTTGTTGCTCTTAATGGGGAAGTCCTCAAAACAAACGCGAGCCGAGGATTTCAGGATATTTGGCTTGAAAATGGCCCGTCCAACTGAGGTTTGTTTTCAAACTGTCTGAAGTCAATGAGAATCAATGGTTAGACTTCAGCTCTGAAATATCATGAAGGTAGTCTCAACAGTGTTGCCCCATTTAACGTTCTCTACCTCCAGCAATTATTAAATGGGCCAGAAATACATTTTAGAGCTGAAATGTGCCAAAATACACTCAGAATGAATTCCTGAAGTAACATTGTTCCTAAATAATTTGACAAAACCAATGTGCAAGTGAAAAAGCATCAATATTTAAAGTATTTAGTCCAGTACATCACAATTAAAATCTCTCTCTCTGTGTGTGTGTATATATAGTGTGAGAGAGAGAGAGAGAGAGAAATAAACTATATTTTTATTCAGTAAGGATGCAATAAATCGATGAAAAGTGACGTAGACAGACATATGTATATATATGCATTAAAGAATCCTATACGCAAAAATCTTCCACAAAAATCTGAAGCAGCACAACTGTTTTCAGCATTGATAATAATCATAAATGTTTAAGTATATGATTTCTGAAGGACAATGTGACACTGGACTGGACTGGACTGGACCGGACAGAATAGAATAGAATAGAATAGAATAGAATAGAATAGAATAGAATAGAATAGAATAGAATAGAATAGAAACATGTTAAAGGTTCTCTTTGAAATTATTTATGAAAAGAGGATAGGAATAAATAACACACAGAGTAAACATTTCATTAAAAAAAAAAAAAAAAACACCCTTGAAGCAATACAAATAACAAATAAAATGAATAAATGATGTAGCAGATCTCACTGCAGGACATTGCTGTCACTGCTTGACAATTTCACATAAACGATTATTGCCTACCAGTTCAGGACTTCTTCTGAGAAACATCAGTAGTTGAGAACAGTAGTTCTCAAGCTTCGCTGTGAGTGTGCATCTCATGCAGAGCTGTGAACTCATGCTGCTTTATAATATGAACCTCAAGGAGATGATTCAGATGGTGTGAGATGTGTCAACATTACATTTATCATAGTGTGATTATCCATATCTATTACTGATGATGGTATGGAGCCACTAACAGAAGTGTTTTTTACTGTAAATACAGCTTCCCGATTTTCTGCTCCTCTCCTGTCATTCCAGCCTGTGATTGGCTTATGCATCGCCATAGCAACAGCTGAGAACTTTGGATTGGTCTTAAACAAACTACCCACATTAATCACACCTTGAGTTATTTAATAAACATGCAAATGTGCAAGGAAACATATTAGCAGGCGACAGAAACCACAGCGTGAGGAAACATATAGATTATTGGACTATGTTTTCATAATCCAATGTGTGATTTGGTGTTTCTTAATTATATGTACATTTCTGCACCTAATTTATCTATTTAAACATATATGTATAGTTTTAATAAATTATAACCATGCATAATATAATACATATGTTGATATCTGTTTATGCAAATGAACTCGGTTTTTAAAAATTAAAGTACTCTCAATCAAACTGCGGATTTTTTATTTTTTTTTTTGACTATGTAAACTTTTTTTTAATTTTTTATAATGGCTGTTATCTGTTTTCTGCATGTTTCATATGCTGTTATTTATTTTAGGAGAAAACATCAAATTATCTATAATACATATCCACAAGTCCATTATTTCAAGCATAATGGTGTAATTTCAGAAATGCCTTTAAAACTTAAAGAGGGGTGGCAATAACGGCATAATTAAATTACTCATCAAGAAGAGAGGAGCAAACCTTAATATATGTGGAAAAGTGAAAACTCCTGATCTACATCTTGTAGAATTAATTATCTCTACAGTAATAACCAGACTTTCTTTATCATCTCACTAGAAATTTTAAATAATAATACTTCACCTTGCCACATCACTGTGGGCTAAATTACTTTTTCATACATTTGCTCCTTCAAAAAGTCCAATAAGCTTTATGCTGCCAGAAAACATAATCCACGAACCTGAAATGATGTTCATTTCCGTAAATTTGATTGTGCGAGAATAATGCTGCTCGAACAGATTTATTTCAATAGTTTGCGTCACCTTCTTCTCCTTTATTGCTTCTCTTTGCCAGATTTACTCGCTTTTTAAACCCATTTAGAGCATTTCCAATGACTTTTCTCCATTTCACCTATCAGTGCGAGATACGGTGAAATTAGGCCCGAGTCCATTCAGCTATAATTAGGATGAATAATTAATATGAATGTTGAGGGTGACCTTTCTATGGTTCAGCCAGTAATACTGCAACATGAAAAATATCATTTAAACACTAAAGATGGCCTTTCTCATCCTGTCGTGTATTATAATCTGTGCCAAGAAAGCGTACAGGTGATCATTTTTTTTTATTTTTTATAGCTTCTCATTACTAGAGAAATATTAAATTTAAGAGGACATTTTGAAAGGACCTCGGCTGAGCGAGTTGGCAGTCATTTCAACGTTTTCTCAGCACGGGGTCACTTCACACGTTCTGTGGATGTGCAACTTTCTAAGGGTGCTATAAAGCCATTGATTTTGCATGCTGGATTGAAGATGATTGTTCATTACATGCAGCTAATGTCTTCACATGGTAATAATTACTGGGGCTTTCTAGGGTGATAATTGCTATGATATTGCTCAGAACTCAGTGAATGACACCCTAAATCATATGGTTTGTTGAGTGCAGGTGTTTTAAAATGTTTATGGGCAATAAGAAATGAAGGAGAACTACCATCAACTTGCACTTGAAGAGGAATCTGAGTCACGTCTAAAGACCAGAAAATAACAGGGATTTGGAGCTGAAACCACTTTCAACCCCTTGGCATCACACCCACCGAGATTTGCTTTAGAAAATATCAAATCTAGCTCACCTTTCTTAGACAATTTAAAAACAGTAAATGCAAACATTAATTAAAAAGAAAAACAATAAATAATACAAAATAAAATAATGATAATAATAATTTATTAGATTTCAAGCAAAAACAAACAAATAAATAAATAAAATCCATAAATAAATACATAACTAAAAAAATAATTAACACAGCATAAATAAACAAATGTGTATTTACAGTAATTAAATGCATAAATAATTTTTTGGAAAAAATTGAAAACGAAAGTGTATATGCGGAGCGTTTTTAGAGGAAAACGCCGTTTTCAAACATAGCCTTAGTCTTCAAGATCTAACAACGTGAATATGAACGTAAACCTCATCTCAACACTTCTACAGGATGCCATAATCATGTTTTTTAAACCTCACAAATAATAAAATCAGTAAAGCAAATTTGCAATTTAAATTAATTCGGCACTTCATAGAAAGCCACCTAACAACAAATCAACTGAACATATCAAAGATTTACACATAAAAGCAAGCATCTGATATCACAGTCCTCAAAATAGCAATCCAAAGTGTAATAAACAGACCGAGGCATCTCAGATGGAGAGAGCGAGGACAGGGTGAGAGAAAGCAGCAGCTTGTGTTGTAATCAGCAGAGACAAACTAAGCTGCTGACTGTCGCCGGCTGTATTTAGGCCTCCCGCAAACAGCCTCAATTCACTCTAATTAAATTAGTGTGACACCCGATATGTGGCTCATTATGAAGTGTTTTTTCCTCATGGGCGTCAGCGAGTGTGTGTAGGCGCGGATATGATGAGATTCGGTCCCAAAGCATCCAGTATACCAAGGTATCACATAACGCTGAAAGTTATCCTGTGCTGCTCTTTGTGCTTTTGCTTTCTGACTACGATGTGCTATTTTAGTCTGACACGAATGCCGAAAAAACACCGGACAAGCCAATCAAACAAAAAGAGCAGGTAGTTTGATTCAAATGTTTCTTAGTGATTCAAAAACTATTGGTGTGACCCAATTCACAAAAGACTCTTGTGAATCAGTGGAGTCCAATTCACAAAATGAAAAAAAATGATTCAAAATCAAAAAGTGGAGCATTCAGAAAGCGAACAAAATGGCTCGAATTGAATTGAATTGAATTGAATAGAATTGGATTTTAATTTAATTTAATTTACTTTAATTTAATTTAATTTAATTTAATTTAATTTAATTTAATTTAATTTAATTTAATTTAATTTAATTTAATTTAAT
>JAUMHG010000033.1:16795453-16811089 GCA_032359395.1 Enteromius anoplus
TTTATTATTATTATTTTTTTTTCTACACTTAAACACATTGTTGTGAAGCCTAAAATCAATCCTTCCGCTAAACAGACTCTTGCTGAGATTTCCTTTGTGATTGTGGTTTGGACAAGAGCACTTAAAAACAGTCAAGTGAGCACCTTCCGCATGATTTGACCTCTAAGCATGAGCTCCGAAGCGCACCACAGGATGTAAACGTGACCTGGGTGTGACAGGGAGGTCCTGACTCGCTGCGGGACGCTCAGGTCTGGAGCTGGCTGTGTGGAACCGGACAGACTGCCTGGCCAAACTCCCAATCCCAAGTCAGCGCCCCAGATGCACTAATTAAAAGCCTCCTCGCTGATGCTGCCATTCGGCTTTACGGCTACTGCCAAGTTGGATGATGGTCCAATCCCCAGCGGAGCACATGAGACGGGAATTGAGCTCCCATGAGATGATGGTCTGATGAGCTGGAAATCATTACTGGGTGAGGATACTTTGATAAACATATGGGTAATATGGAGTGCAACTTTAATTAATGAGTAAAAAACTGCTTCACTTTTTGAATTGGTCTTCTTGATGTCTTCCAGTAAAAATCTAATGTTATTTACATTTTCTTGAGAAGCCCAAACTGCAGAAGACAGTATGAATTGAAACTGTATTTGAAACATCAGTTTGCTTCATTTTAATGCATCTATATAATTCACCAGTTATTCACATCCAAAATAAAAGTTTTTCCTTCCACAATGTATGTGTTTGTACTGTTTATTTACTATGTATATATTAAAACACACACATACAGTGTACATTTAGAAAGTATTTACAGTACATGCAAATGCGTCTATATATATTTTTTCTTATATATAAATATAAGTAAATAAACATTTCAACATATATTCAGATGGGAAATATTTCACAACATTACTGTTTTGCTAGTTTGTTGTAAGTTCATAAATGTTCTTGTTTTAAATATAAACTTTAAAAGTATGTGGTATTGCTTCAAGTACATTTATGTTGCAGTTTTCTTAGATGCCATTATTGAAGGGTGGAAAAATGCTAAGAATTTTTTCCCTCTCCTCCATTTTGAGTTGACAGAAATTACACAGCCTACCTTTACAAACAACATCCAGTAAAAAAATAAATACATAAATAAATAAATACAGTACAGTACAGACACACATGAACAGAATGTTGTGTATGAAAACTAGGCGTTTCCAGCAATGCTGAAACATGTTTCCAGGCTCGACACTATTACAATCTACCTAAAGGACCAGAATATCCATCTACAGGTCCTGAACGGCCATCAGTTAAACCCAGAGATACACCCGCAGGCCTCTGAAGCTTCGAATGAGCCCAGAATGACGACAGAAATCTATGTGCTTCGCTCTTGTCTTGGCTTTCCTAATAAGAATCCCATTCAGTCACATCAATTATAAAGACAGACATTTATTAATGAAAGCTTCGGATAAATATTTCAATGGGGAATCTCATTTTAAATGTCTTGTGCTCGATCACAAGGGGCAGGAGTCGGCAGTGCTTTGTGTTAATGATTTACAGACACGCTCTCTTCGGCTCTGTGTTATATGAATGTCATGCTAGCGTGCATTTAGGTATCATGACCTTTAACGGATCTAAAACGGGAGGCTTGTACGCTTGTACCATGATTTACTCCAACATAACAGGATATTTGAGGACATGCCATATATGCAGTATGTGATGTGTTTAACACTCAACCTCACAATGTCTGAATCTCACAGCTTTAGATTGGATTTAGACTGGATGGCATTCATGTTAAAGAAAGATAGCAGAAGGACACTTTAAAAAGCAAAATGCATTAAAAATGTCTAGTGATAGATGGAGAATTATATAAAAAAAACTGCCATTCTCGCTGTTAGATTCCATCGAAAACAGGATCTGAACACACCATCAAAAATGTCTCTTCGACATCTGTATTTTATTTTTCACCAATGCAGACTCAACACTTAACTAAAATTTTAATTTTAAACCAGAAACACTGAACACAGCAAAACAATAACTAGACTACATATCATACAATTGCTATTGTTTTAATGAACCACATCCATACAAGAAGTGTAACCGTAAAATAAAATATTTATTTACTTAGGTAAAAAATAAATAAATATTTTTTTATTTATTTTAATTTTAAAATATAGTCAACAATCACTATTTAATAGTGATTGTTGACTATATTTTAAAACTAAAATAAATGTACATAAATAAAAATAATAAATAAATAAATAAAATAATAAAATAAATAAATAATTTAAAATAAAACAAACATCTGGAAAAAATATATATATATTTATTTTTTACCTAAGTAAATAAATATTTTATTTTACGGTTACACTTCTTAAAATGCATTTTACTGGAATATTAGCCATTTATTAGTGCGATATATTAATGCCTTATTTTACATACCTAATCCTACCCAATACCGAAACCTAGCAACTACCTTACTAATATTAATAAACAGCCAATTAAGAATTTATTGAGGGAAAAGCTGTAGTTAATAGTTAGCAATAGTTATTCAAAGATATTACATTTTATTTTAGCCTGGTACTCAAGGCAACATTTCCTAAAATTACAATACTACTACAACAAAATAATAACACTTATATTTATATATAATAAAAAGAAAACTATGTATTTTTTTTTTATAAAAAAATATTATATTATTTAGAATTGAAAACATTTATAAAGAAATGTCAATGACTATATCAACGACACTAAGATTGCTCTGGTTTGAAACATTAGATATTGCTTTGAGCTTTTCTGAATCAAAATTTGTTAACTAACCAACTAAATAAATAAATAAACAACGTTTGAGTTTGTTGAATGGAAAGGAACTCCAATAAACTGTGAACTGAATCACCAAAAGAAAAAAAAATAAATCTGATAATAATAACAATAACAATAATAAATAAACAGGGAAACATGCAACAAATGTGGCCGATCTGATTCTGAGACCATCATCAAAAATAAAGCCTCGGCCAAACCTTTGAGTCCCAAGGCTACACGGGGAATATAAAGTTCTCCAGACACTCAAAGTCACTGAGTTGTTTCCAGCTGTGAAGATACCATCTGCTCCCTCTCTTTCTTTTTAATTAGCAGCCGTGGTGTTCATATCACTGCCTTCCTGCGATGATCCTCGACGCGTGGGGTTACGACAAACAGGTTTTACACACGCTGAACCCTCTAGACAAACACAGATTAACATTTTGCTGTGTTTGTAATATCTTGTTTTGGTTTCTGTGTGGAGAAAGCTTGAAAAATTCATGATGCTGTGCTGTCAGGCTTGCAGGAATAACCGCCGGAGGAATACAAGAAGAACAGGCTGTTTTTCACACTAAATACGCTTTTTAAATGTAGGAGGTACACCATATGATATCCAAACGACACCAGAATCAGAAAGTAATTAGTTCTGTAATAGAGACTGTGTGTTTTAATGGAGGATTTCGCTCTTGTCGAATGAAATAATAAGTCTTTTAATCCAGCTCAACACTAAGCAGCTTGGAATTATAACTAATTATGTCCTCAATAAATGTTTTTTTTTCCCTCAATAAGGTAATGCTTTTTGGTCTTCTAAATAAAAAGTAAGAAATCTAAAAGAAAAGCAAACGTAATTCATAGACATAATTACACAAAAAGATACGGACAGTATAAAAATGATTTAAATATTCAATGGTGTAGGTTACACACACACCTATTAACAGTACTGTGCAAAAGTCTTAGACCAGTGTATTTTCACCAATAAAAATGGTTTTATTTCTATCTTTTGCGGAAGTGTGTCAGCTGGAAATTTCAGTTTACGTTTCCAAACATGATTTTTGTCATTAATTGTAATAATGCAGTGAGATTATTGTCTGACAACAGCCAGTGCTCCACACAGAGATCTGATCTGATCATCATCCAGTCTGTCTGGAATCACAGGAAGTAACAGGACACTACCGCAAAAGATAGAAATAACCATTTTTGTGTTGGTGAAAATATAAGTGGCCTTAGATTTTGCACAGTATATGTACAAAACTCAAGACACATTCTTGATTTTTCTCATGTCTCTCATCAAAATGTCAACATCTAAATTATTGAAGGTGTCCTAACCTGTGCACAAGGTCTAATTAACTAACATAAGCAACAAGATGTTGGGCATCAGTTCATTGAGTTGGCGGCTCTCTGCTCCCATAGTTCCAGATTCATTGTGTTGTCCATAACAGTCCAGCCTCAGAAAACTTCGCGTCTCTCTAGAGGCATCTGTCTGCGGTCTGCTCCGCTTTCTGTGTTCATCTGATAACCAAGACAGAAGCGCTGCCAGCATCCCTCCCCGTGGCTAGCGCTCAGTCACGAGTCGAGCCGGTCTGGGCTCCGGAAACGCCGGCCGAAAGCCAGTCCACTCGAGTCCAGCAGCGGTCGGCGGCCAAGGAGCAGCTTATCAGTGCTGCAGGACTCAGGCCTTCCCAGCGCTTCAGCCTCTGAAGACCCACAGACAGCATGACAAATATGGCCTGTCAGTCAAGAAGCTCTTTATCTAGAGCCAGACGCTGCAAACCGGAGAAAGGAGAGCATAGATGTGCTTTCGAAGGGCTATAGCGCCGCTGACCCACCTGTGTCGGGTAACTAGTCTCACTTTCTCAGTCTGGCGCTCTGTAATGTGATTGTTTGTGGGTGAGCACGAGCACAGGTGTTTATCGGTCCATCTGGAAACAAAACCTTTTTTTACAAGCTACTGAGCTGATGCAGCCAGTGCCTTCGAGGAATAAATAACCACTCAATTTGCCAGCGTTTGCCAGCGTTTGCCAGCGTTTGCGACAGCGAATCCTGGGGAAATCTTAATACAGTGAGATAAAAGTAGTCAGCTTCCTACCGTGATTTGGCTAAGGCACAATACGCTATAACACGAGAAGGCTATAGTAGAAATCTATGCCATCCACTCAAGCTAAAAGAAGGGTTGACTCAAAATAACTTTCATTCAATACCTCAGGTTATAGATGGTGTAGAAAGTAATAGAAATACTATAAAAATGCAGAATCAAACTCTATCGAACTTTTCATGTTTACCTGGTCTAATGGCATAAAGTACCCTTTGTAGCCAGACACGAAATACGTACCAATAATTACATATCCAGGATCATATCTCTGTGTTTTCATAGACTCACAGAGTACAGGGAAGTACGTTAGAGGCAAGGAGCTCCGCTTCAAAACTATTAAAAAATAACAGTTCACATTTATGTAAAAGGAAGTTGAAATGGCACGGCTGGATCAACAAATGCCTTTTTATAGTGGTTTTGCATTTTTGAACACTATCAGGCTTAGGGCTGGATTCGGTAGGGCATATTTTCAACATGATATAGCATTAACCTTTAGCAACAGTCCATAGATACTTCAATTCTGATCCGCCACAATATGTAGCTGAAGAAACAAAACGTACCAGGGTTTACATGCAGAGAACTGCAGAGAAACGTGCAGTAAGGTACGTAAAAATGGTGTTGCACAAAAAGTGCACAGAGGTACATATTTTTATGTGACCAGGGTGCTTCACGTTTAAAGAGCGATTTGACTAAATAGTAATGTTCCCATCTTGTCTCATGTTTAGTGTCGACTATATGTTTGAAGAGAAATTGCGAACATGCTTCAAACTAAATAAAATAATATAATCTAAATTGTGATAAATTAAATTGTGATAAATTGCATCCCTCTTTTAATATTTATAACATTTAACCATAAGTGGTGGCGAGATTTTCTTCTAGAATCTAAATGAAATTCGCATATGTTATTAAGACAATTAAAAATTATTATTTATTTTTTTACAAACTGTTTTAAACGATAATATTAATTATAAAATAAAAATAGATACTTTCATAAGCAGCAATCACTGAAATTTAAATTAGGAAAAGTGCAAAATATTTAACTTTATATAATATAATATATTATATATAACATATGAATTTAAATGATGACAATTCTTCCTTTATAATTAAATTAAATGTAGCTATTAATGTTGGAGTAGTTAGACCTGGACTATTTATAAATTTAGAGAGTATACAGTACTGTATGTAGAGAAAGCCTCTGAGAGTTAAGGTAACCAACTGAAAGCAGTGCATGCAAGGTAATGTTAATAAAATAAAGTGACACTCTGCAGTGATTAGACAATTTCAGTTCTCATTCTCATTACGTGCACAGCAAAGACCCAGTAGATCAAGTAGCATGTTAAATACCGCTCCAACTGCAAACATTGAAGGTTTCCTCAAAACAGATTCATGCACTTGCTTACAGTACCTCAACTACTTCAAATGGTGCATTTGTGCATGTCCAACTGCTGTGCGTCACGCCAGAACTAGAGTCTGAAAGTGTGTTCCCGAGCAGCAGCAGGAGTCGAGGAGGACTCAGCGCTCCAGGCTCTGCAGCTCTGGCAGGAGAGAGTCGTGTAACTGAATCCAGAACAGTCCACATTCCCAGATTTTCTTGTGGGAGCCACAGCTCGCAATGCCATGCATCGAAATCAACAAAAAAGTTTTTTTCCAAGTGAAACAGTAGCCTCCCAAAACTCTTGATAGATGTCCTTCACACCAGTTATCACTCGCTGCGATGTGCCAAACCTTGGGAATGAGGCTAATTGATCATGAATTATGACTCTGTGCATACTCCTACTGAGAATTAAACGATCAGTACACTCTCTGGTAATATGAGGACGGCGAGTATAACGTTCCCTGGCTTTACGAAGAGCGCTGCGCATCGAGGCGAAGAAAGAAGATATCGCATCGATTATAATGCTGCATAAAACACGTACACACACACATGCACATTAGGGCTTTCTTTAAATGTCAACATTGTGGTAGAGAGTTTTTTGCATTGGCAAAATGTGAAACAATTCAATGCACTGTGGTGTCTTTTATCATATTATTATGATTATGAAGACCTGTTTTACCACGGTTTCGTTTGTGATCTAACAGAAGGACATTTTCCATTTATTTTTCCAATAGGTCTTTATTAAAGCACTATAAGTCATGAACCAAACTGACCACAGTCTTTGAATTGAAGCAAAAAAAAAAAAAAGTGTTCGAATACAGGACAAAAGCACAAAGACTGTCTATTTAAAAGGCTTTAGTGAGAGAAAGAACTACAATCGTATGAGGCATTGTGAAAGACAATCAAATTAAAGTAATGGTGACACAAAACTATTTGTTTAAAGTTTTGACTTTATCCATAGACACAATATTTTTTTGTTTATTGCAAAGTATGCATATGTATTTTTACAGAGTCAAGCTCTATTGTGTTGATTGGAGTGGGCGGAGCTTTGGCACTTTAACTCTCTGATTGGTGGAATTTTCCACACAGCATCATGGGTAATGTATCAATGGGTAATATACCAAAAATTCCGCTATTAAACATGATTATTTTAAAAATGAATGGGAACAGATGGCTTAACAATATCAGAGCTCGGATTTGTCTTTTCATGCTAAAAATCAGTTTGACAAAATAAATAAATAACAATTTCATCATGTGGTAAGTACTATAATGTTTAATAGCCTAGTCATCAGGTGAATTGTCTGTAATCAAACTCAGAATATAGATAGAAATATGTAAGCACTACTGAAATGATGAGTTTTAGCTCAGATAAAGAAGAAAAGGTCTTTAAAGACATGCATTATAATTGATGCCAAGTGTAAACAATAAAAATAGATCTTTCCACTAGTCTAGAAGCAAAAGAAAACGTGACCGGCGCCTAAAAAAAAAACAATGGTAAAATCACGGCCTCAAGCGGCTAATTGATCTATTAATCAAAACTTGCACGAACGTTAAAGAGTGCACAGCTCTACCCAACTCTCTCTAACCTGAGGTGATTTTCTTTGCTCATTTTAAAAGCTTAAAATAATTGACCTTGAGAAATTAATTACTTGTGTGCTCTGCTGCGTTCTCCAGTCCTGACTGAGGAGAATTAATGGAGCCACTGGCATTCTTCATCCGTTATCAGGCTTCATTTTTCAGGTAGATGTGCCGCCGTATGTGCCGTGGCACTTAGTACGGATGAAGCCCGAGATTTCAGTTTTCACATAATGAGAATGAAATTATCTAATCACTGCAGACTGTCATTTTGCTTCATTATTATTTAACGCCACCTTCACGTGGCTTCCTTTGAGAGTTTCCGCAGGATTTGCCTTTCTTCAATATTCACGGCTAAACAGTGTATGTAAAATGAACTCATGGCTTTTCATGGCATAAATCCACATAAGAGGGCCATAACTCACCAGGCGCGTTTCAATATGAATTCAATTTCAACCAAACATGTTTCAATAGCGTCTCTCTTCAAACGTGAATGATCTGATCTGAAGACAATCTCTAAAAGGCAGACAGCTTTGGGTCGAAACTGAAAAACCTGGATTCTGGATTTTCTATAAAAGGACATTACATTGAATTAAAATAAAGTAAAAGATAAAATAATGTCTAGCTGAAAATAAATATATGATAAACAATCTAATATTTCTCAGAGCTAAGACGTTTACAGTGTACGTTCAGGAGACACAATTTTTCAAAGTAATGAATAGAGAGATTTTCAGAAACTAAAAAGCATTCATTTTAAAAAGCATATACAGTTATAGGCAGAAGTGATCATTAGTAATGCTCTTCCATTCCAAATGGTCAACAATTTCGGACAGATATTTCAAAACCCTCTTTGGTAGAAGCAGTTATTTATCAGATGCTTCTATCTAAATTGACACTTACTATAAAGTTCAAAATCCTTTTTAAAATATTGTAGCATTAATGGATCCTAATGGCTGCTGAAAAGTCAGCTTTGCATCACAATTGAACATATATTATAACAGTAAAGAGCAACAATATTTTACAATGTTGTAATCAAATCAATGCAGCCTTGGTGAGCACAAGAGACTCATTTCAAACACATTCCTACTGACCCCAAACTTATGAATGCTAGCGTCTGAATATATAACAAATAGTACAATTATAACAGATTTTTAACCATCTACAATCAAGGCTTGCAACCGCAGCAATGTGTCTTCTCCCTAAAGTTTAATTCTGATCCGGTTTTTCCATGAATTGCAACAAGCATCTGTTTTTCTGTTTGTTTGTTTTTCTCCCCCCTTCGTTTCAGTAATTACTTGTAGGAAACAGACTGGAGTTTTGTTTAATTCATGAGTGAGGGGTATGTCAGAGCTGTCAGCGTGCATGGCTTGATCACGCAGGCAAACCAGCGCTGATTTAAATCTACGTTGCGCTCAAGCAGTGCTCATAAAGTCAGAACCCTACAACTTATATGAAGAACAAATAGGACTCGTTCATGACCCAGAGCTGGGAGCGTGAGGAAAATGTCAAGCTGTTTGGACAAAAAAGCTGTAAAAAGCATTACATTCCAACGTCGATCAAAAGAGAGTCAATTAACGTCTATCAAAACCACAGCATTCCACATTAGATGCCAAGGACTCTTAACTCAGAAACAGCTCAATGGCAGTAACACACTCAGTAAGTATAAAGGAACGCTGATGTCAGACTTGGCCTAAACTCATTTGCGTTCCTGCATCAATTACGGCAAACTGCGCATGCAATTAAATGCAAATTCCAGAAATTGCATAATGTGTGATGCAGAAGGCTGACAGAGGTATAAGATAAAACAAAATAATAATGTAAAGTAAAAAAATAAAAACAACTGGGATATCCAATATTGCACACAATTGTCACTTAAAGAAGTATGTACTGTAAATGCTTAAAAAGAATTGCATTTCTCATAATAAATAAATAATTTAGTACAAAAATAAATTATAATACATTTTAAATATACGAATCAAGTATTCTTACTACAATTACCACTACATGACAATATGAATTAATTATGTGTTAATGAAAAAAAACATAAATATAGAGAGATTATTACAATTGTCTCGTTATATTATTTTATATTAAATAATGTTGTAAAAATAAATAGATAAATACATATTTTAAGTATAATCAAACAGAACTAGATTTATTGAAAATATTAAATATAATTTATAAATAATACATTTATTACATTACATGTGTGTTTTCAAGACTTTCATGCATATTGTTTAATGTTGCTTAAAGTTTGTAAAGTAAAGTAAAAGACAGACGGATAGATGCTGTAGATAGATAGATTGATTGATTAATGGGGTTTACAAACTACAATAAATGTTGCATCAAAGAACAGTTCCAGGCTATCGATATTAATAAGGAAACAATGCCAAAGTTAACAACAGTGACGGCTCAATATGCAGCCTATAATTAATAAAAGGGTCTTTCTCAACAGAAACCTGACCTCGCATGTAGACATCTGAAACCAAGCTGAATTACAGAGAAATCAAACTGACTTCACTCCAGACCCTCAAAAAGCATTTTAATCTTTGTGTAGATGACCTCTTCCATCTGCAATTGAACAGATATTAAGTCAGAATAAGCCGCAGGGTGAACCAGATGGAGTCACATAAAAACAACACAAACTCATCAGATGTGTGTACCCACAGATCTCTTCATCTTCACAGCTCATTTTAAAGACAGACAATCTTCTGCGGAATTGACAATAGGATTTCCACAGGTGCATTTGTACAAATAAATGGAATTATATAAATCCAGAACTAATCAGCCCCCATAATACAAATGTCAGTCAGACTGTATAAGCCACACGGCTGGGCTAATCCATCACTTTATCCTCTTTACAGACGCGCAAACCTCTCGCCGCTCAATGGAGCAGATATTGACCAGGATCTGGTGCTGTTGTTAGATCAACTCCTTCTGGCAAACTCTGATAGGTCACGTCAATGCATAGCACCTTCGTATTAGACGCAGTCAATTCCCTGCAGAAAGTCGGCTCCGTAATCACATTTGTGGAGGATGCTCTAATCCTGCAGCATGTTTCCTGGACAGGGAAAATGAAATGTATTTGGCTGAACGACACCATACAAACACATTTTTTTTTTTCAAATAGCTTAGTGACAATGTCAATATTGAGGGCTGCATACACTTTTTCACACACAAAATAAATAAAAAAAATAATAATAACAATTGGGACGTGAGAGTGTGAGAGTTAGTAATTTAGAGGTGGATAGAAATGTGTTTGATGTCATCAGAAAAATCTAAGATTTTTCACTAAATTGCTGTTTTAAATAAATACTATGGATACAGTATCATAAACAGTGCATACAGATTTTTTTTTTTAATACTGGCCAAACCAAAGTCATCCACATATGTAAATACAATAAAGAAAGATGTACTAAACATAATAATACTATTAAAAACATGGTAGTAACAACATAGTAGTGATACTAATACTAAAAATGCTAATAGGGATAATAATAATAATTATTATTATTATCAAATGAGAATATTATTATAAAATTGAGTAAATAAATACATTAAATAAATACAGAGAACTTGTTATTTTTAACTAAAGTCTAAAAGTGAAATTAATTAAAAAATATTCTAATACAAATAAAATGGTAATAATAAAGCTTTGCTCAAATAATTGAACATATTTACAGGTGCATTTTCCCAATTGTATTTATTTATTTTCAATTTTTAATTTAAAACAAGACAAAAGGTCTCTGATGTCAGAAGCTCTACACAGAAGATACATTGTAACACCTGTAAGAAGTTCTCAGTGATCTTCAGTGTGAATGTAAAGCACTTAACTCTGTGAACAGAGGCGATCTCTTATGCACATTAAAAGCCTGCTGTTAAAATCAGAGTTCAGCAAAGATCAGCTCTGCTCTCTGCTAATGGTCAGTAAAGTCTGTTCATGGTGAGGAGATGATTTATATTATGAATGACATCATCTTCTTCAATCGCCACCACTTAACAGACAGTAATGCTCTCAGACATTTGGCTTCGATGATATTTCAGCCTGCAGCTCATGACACTGATGGGTTGCAAATAACAGCTAGTATTCTTTTTTTTTAATGGTAGTCTACCACAAAAAAAATTATTGTGACATTTTCCCACAATTTTTCAACTGGGCTCAGTAGTTTAGTTTATTACAAAGACGTTTTACAAAATAATTCTGTTTGAAATTTTTTACATTTTTATTCCTGTAATGAAGCCAAATTTATCGCACAAAAAAAGGGGGAAGGGGGTTGGGGGGCGGCGGGGATAAGAACAATTTAATTCAACAAGCACAAATTAAATAAAAAATAAATAAATATTTGGCACTTAAAAAAAAAAAAATTAAAAGTCAGAATTACTAATCTGAATACATTACAGTAAATCTGTATGACTTCTTCAGACACATGAAGTACTTAAGCTATGACAAAACTCAGTAGTTGTGGGTTTCTGTGAGCAGATACATACCTACACAGGATCAACGAAACGCCAACGCTCTCGGGTCTCATGTGACATTGTATGAGAGTGAAGCTGGTGTGGATGTTAATGAGCTTCAGAGGAGCCGCAGGATCACATACAGCCAAATAAAGCAAAATAAAACCCAATTGCACACAGTACATCCCTCGCTGTCTCACATGCCCTTTGTCTCTGCAGAACATTTAGCTTGAGTGCCAGCGTGACTCCTTCTACCCTCACTCGCTCACTAACAGATGTCAAATTAATGCAGTGCTCTTAATTCATCTGGCACCATAACACTCGATTCTTGCTCTTCATGAAATGCACAAAAGCAAATATAAATCACTGAATCACAGCATTTGTGGTAAAGACATGAATGACATTTCAAATCATCACACACACACACACATACAGTATATACATATACTGTATATATAAAGTAAGAAACAAATACTTTTACCTCTAAACATCTAATTAATCAAAAGTAGCAGTGAGGATATAGAACAGTACAACATTACAATATTGTACACACACACTATTATTATTATTATTAAATATTATCTAGTCCTGTCATTTTTTGCAGAAACCATTTTTATTTATTTATTATTATTTTCTTTATGCATTCTTTGTGAGCAGAGAAAGAGAGTTCTTTCAAAAACATTAAAAAAAATATTAGTTTAATGTATTTTTAATCAAATAAATGCATAATTTTAGTGTAAAGCCTGATGAGAACATCCTTGAAACTGTTTTAACTTTCTGCCTTTGAAAACTTCATAATAATGTAATCTGGTCTGCCTTAAAGTTAACAAAGACCTCAGTCCATTTTTCTCCTTCCACACACAGTTTTGACTGTAATTAGTTGATGAAGAAAAAGCCCTCTACTTTCATGCTTTAATTTAAGACTTGTGTTGGGGTTGATGAATTAAGCGTGTTTCAGAATTAACATGCTAACTGGACGCTGGCGATTCTTCCCCTTGGGGTTGCTGTTCGCTACTAGCTACTAATGAATTTGGGGGAGTTTTAATGAGCTGAAATTGCCTTTGACTCTTAGGGGCTGGAACACAGCTCGAGCCGGTTGCTCACTAGGAAGTGTGAAAGCAAAGCGTAGGCTGGCATTAATAAAGGCAAATGAGACAGGGTCGTGAGGACTTCGAAAATCAAGCTTGTATTTAGAGCACTTCCTCAAGGGTTTGTTTGACTGCGCAACCTTTGCCATGCAATTACATTAGCATCATGTGGGAAGAAACGGCTTATTAATATAGTACTTTAACATACTATTCACATAGGCTGAGCTGACAGCTTTTATCAAATATAATGCAAACAAAGGACTTATATTTAGAATCTCCTTTGTGGCATTTATTTATTATTTTAGGATTATTATGTCAATAGAACGTTTACAAGAACAACTATTATTAGAAATCTTTTACTTAACTTTTTACTTTAACCTTTAATAGATTTGATGCATCCTTGGTAAATAAAATATTAATTTATCTTACAAATGTCTACCTGTAATTACTGTAAGACTTGAAAGGTATAGTGTATGATTTAAACTTTAAAACCCATTTAATAATTGGACAGATTTAAAATATATGATAGGCCACTGAAATATAAGGGACTTACTACGCAAAACAAAAGCACTAAGTCCCAAGAAGCCGTGGTTTACAGTGAATTTATAACAGCTACTGTAAAGGGAGTTGTTGGGAGTGACACAAAGCAGCTTATTGGTTTTATAAAATGGTTATTCCATATATGTAGCAAGGCTTCACAAAATAAAACAGACCAAATAAAGTGTAATGATATTAATAACATTTGGTGCATCACAAATTGCATCAGAATCAAGGACTGGAACTATTCCTGAACTCCTGAACATGAAATGTTTTTACAATGTATTTAACGTGATCGTAACTAACACACGGAAGACAACAATTGATTAAAACAAATATATTATATAGGGAGAACAAAGTATCACCGGAGCTTTTGAAAACTTAAACCAATGCATTGCAAAATGATTTGAAGCGCTTCAAGCAGATCATGAATTCAGAACAGGACTTCACAGTGCATTTGGTAACTCATTTAATTCAAAGTGGGCCTTCATAGTGTTTCTTGGATAAATATAAATGCAGGGGCAGAGGCAGGGATGCATAGACCAGAGAGGGGAAACCCCATGTGACAGACGTGACAGTCTGGAGACGCCATGGAGAACGTTCTGCTGCCTGTGGGTCAGTAATGGTGTGGCATTTCTTTGGAAGGCCGCACAGCCCTCCATGTGCTCACCAGAGGTAGCCTGACTGTCATTGGGTACCGAGATGAGATCCTCAGACCCCTTGTGAGACCATATGCCGGTGCGGTTGGCCTTGGGTTCCTCCTAAGGCGAGACAATGCTTGACCTCATGTGGCTGGAGTGTGTCAGCAGTTCCTGCAAGATGGAGGCATTGATGTTCCCCGGACCTGAATCCAATTGAGCACATCTGGGACATCATGTCTCGCTCCATCCACCAACACCAACGTTGCACAAAGGCTGTCCAGGAGGAGAGCCAGGCGGATCCTTTAGTCCAGGTCTGGCAGGAGATCCCTCAGGAGACCATCCGTCACCTCATCAGGAGCATACCCAGGCGTTGTATGGAGGTCATACAGGCACGTGGAGTACACACACACTACTGAGCATCATTTTGACTTGTTTTAAAGACACTACATCAAAGTTGGATCAGTCTGAAGTGAGTACATTCAACTATGTAAAGAACAAAGTATTTAATAAGAATATTTCATTCATTCAAATCTAGGATGTGTTATTTGAGTGTTGGTTTCTTGAGCAGTGTACTGTATATACGGGACACAATCAGTGATTTGAGCTTAACAGACTCGTTTCTTAAATCGCTGGCGCAAAATTCTTATAGCACCAAGAACAACCCATGTCACAAAAAGTGACAAGGTTGCTCTTGTAATTTTATGTGTGATATAATTCCTGTCAGGTTTTTACGGGGATGGCCGTTTAGGCTGTGTTTTTCCCCGGTTCAGCGAGATCCGGCTGAGACACACCGAGCTGTCATTCGCTGAAGCTCTGGTCTCAAAGGACCTGTCTCTCCAACACGTCTGCTTCAATTAGCCGCTGGCTGTCATTCTCACCCGCTCCTTCCATTACACTCAACAACTAAATTGCTCATCATTCGGTGAAAGCGGCAAAATGATGGGAGAATGCTTTGTAAATGTGCTCAGGTGTTCTGCTTCTTCTTCCCACACAGTTTTGCTCAAGTTTGCTTGAGCTGAAACCTCAAATGTTTCTCATCTGGGACGTTTAAAGCCGTTATTAGACTCTCTCTCTCTCTCTCTCTCTCTCTCTCTA
>JAUMHG010000033.1:16825880-16838331 GCA_032359395.1 Enteromius anoplus
AATGTTTATGTTATGTTAGGTTGTAAGGAATGTTTGTTTAATGTCGTTTAATGGATTCTACTCCAAGTTTTGTTTTTTCTCTTTATTAAAGTACTTTTTGTTTTCTACTCCTCGACTCCTGCGTTCTCCTTCTCCACTGAGACCTAACGTTACAGAAATAAAATAAGACTTTTTTTTACTTTACATAATCATTACACTTCATTGTGATTGTCAATGTGTTTCGATTAAAACATGTTTTTAAACATTTAAACACATGTAATTTTTTTTCTAAATAAATGGTAAAACAATAAATACTATGCAATAAATAAATACTAACTTTAATAAATCATTTTGTGTGCGTTACAGCAAATGTATACATGTATATGCGTCTGTAAAAACAGATACAAATCTGCAGTTCAGATAATTTTTTTGGCTAGCTGTACTCTTCAGGGGAAGCAGATGGACTTGACTAACTTCACTTCACACCTAACCGAGTACAAAAAGAGATCCATTCATCATGCGGCAGCTCGGCTTTTTGAGGAAAAGAGATACTGCGGACGGATCGATATTTATCCCGCCAAGCTGAAGGTGTTTCTGGGGATTAGCTGCCAAATCTGCGCTGCCTATCAGAGTGATAAATAAAGCCGTGTAATATGCGCGTGTTTGTGTGTGTTTAAGTGTGCTGGTCTGTCAGATACACACCTGCCCTCCGAGATAAAGACAAGCAAAGCATGAGCCGGAGATGATAAAGAAAACATGCACTACGACCTGACTCCAGATCAGATGAGAAGCCTTCAATGATGCAGACGTGTGGCTAAAGAGAGCCGGATACTCATCTCAGATAAAACCATCAGGTCATGACATCTTATGATCATGCCTTTACTAAATGGATGGATGGACAAGTCTCATTTCATCTCAATATCCATTTGGAAGAAATTAAATTTGTACACACTGTAAAAAAAATAAAAAAATAAAAATCCGTAAAATGTACGGCAAAAAAACGGTAAAAATACGGTAACAACATTTTAGGTTTTAAGTTAAATACCGTAATTTGATTAACTGATAATATACCAACCTATTAAAAGTACTGGAATCTGGTTTGTACCTTTAAAACACACTGATAACCACAAAATGCTGAGAAAGTCACGATGAGCCATCACAAGTACTGTAGCTTAAATAAAAACATATATTGAAGATCATTCACACAAACACTAAACACCATCATGGTGAAAATCATTCAACTGAAATATGCAATAAACATTTATTTAACAACATTACATGTAGCATGCAACCCCAATAAACATAACGGATAAGAAAAAAATAAGAAGAAACAGTTCATATATATATATATATATATATATATATATTAATTAATTTTTTTTTTTTTTTTCAAAGAATCAGTATTAAAGCTATAAAGATTATTTATGTATGTATGTATGTTTATTTATAAACATATAGAGATTATTATTATTTTTTTTTTTTTTTTCATTTAATTAGTTACTGTAACGTTTGGTTCTGAGACAAGAAGAGCGCCGGAGACATAGATGTCAATTATATACTTCTTTTAATAAACAAACAAATAAACTTCCAGAAAAACACGATGAACCCAAACATAATTGTTGATGGACAAACTAGAACTAAAAAGACAGGGGTTTTATGCAGGGTAAACTAATCACAAGACAAGACACAGCTGGGGAAACACAGGTGGACGGGAATCAACTAATAATTACATCTAACACAGGAAAAGACCATATAAGGGCAAACAGGAACTAGGACAAGGAAGACTAGACACAATGAAAATGAAATTAAACTAAGAATACAAAAACACAGACTTTAAACAGAACTAGACAGACAACAATGTTACAGTTACTGCTATTGCTATTATTATTATGAATTGTCTGTCTATCTATCTATTGTTTTAAATAATCATTATTCTTGATGATTCTGATAAGTTCATGAAATCATAATTTCAGCCTGTTTTACAAAGTCAAACATGTTTTGTTTTTTTATGACATGATTCTTAGTGCTCTAAAAGCAAAACAAAATTTTGCATCTTCTTGATTTTGAAGTGAAAAATGTTCAAGACACGTTTTCATGAGATACCTGAGTCTATTGAACTTAAAATCCATAAAACAGGCAACAAGCCACATGATTTCACCACTTCAAATTATTACATGCTGATATGCTAATTACTAATTAATGCTAATGCATTTGACTGAGTGTAAACAAACTGTAGATTTCAAAGCCCAGCTTAATTAATAACAGCACAGTGAACGGGGCTGATTTCATCTACTAATACAATGGCCAGAAAGCTATAAAACCACAGCGCCTGTATATTTCAGGTTTATTAATGGCATTGCTTAAGTATTAATGGCTCTGTTCTCTATTAATGAAAACTCTCTCGTTCCTTTGGCCCAAAACAGCATCTATAATCACCTTCAAGCCCAGATCCAGCAGGTCGTCAGCATAATTAACAATCTGTCAGCCTTATATGCCGCCAATGTTCATCAAAGCCTCAGTGTTGGTTTGTAAAACCCGTTTCGAGCAAGTTCCCTAAGAAGTGGGCAGAAGACCGCAAGGCTTTGGTTTGGAGTGGACTTGGAGCCGTCAGAAGCATAATGTAGGTTCTGAGCTGGCAGTGATTCATGGTGAAGGGTTTTGTTGTGTCACTGGATTCATGTGGGCTGGAGTCACTAGAAACTTCCAGCATGACACGTCATATCATGGCCTCCGTCTCTCAGGAACATCAGTATGCAAACCGCCGGCCTGATTTGTCTCGCAGTCATTCAGCGGGCGACTCTTCTCACATACTCATAGGAATGCAAGAAAAATCTCTTTAACAGCTCAATTGCTTCTTCTAGACAGCGACGGCGTTCAATGGAGAGTTCCTGCTGAAGTCTATAGAGTTTTCTCAAACATTTCTCATGCTATCTGAGCTGCTTGTCTATAAAAATAGATCTAAACTATGTGAATGATTGCAGCAATACATTATATAAGAACGTTTGGTGGTAAAGTAATGGGAATGAGAGCTCACTTATATACTGAAATAAATAAATAAAACTAAAAAAAGTATTTATTTTACTGATTATTTAAACAAATATAAAAGGCAATAAAACTAATATTATGCAAGGAATAAATAATTATCAACTAATAAATTATTATTACATTTGCATTATCCTAATTTCATTTATAAAACAGTAAAAAATAAATAAATAAATACATATTTTACATATATATATATATGAATCCCACATGAAATTGTAATCCATTACATTGCAAAGAAAAAATGTATAAGTCATACATAAATGAAACAGGTTAGATTGCACAAATGCACATTTAGGTCTATTTTTAGTTGTCCCGGGGAACTTAAAGAGACATTTGAGATCCCCATTAATCTCATTTCTGCAGGAGAAGTATAAAAAACACTTTATAATAACTGCACCTATGATTCATTAGTTAAGCATTAATAAATAGTCGGTTCATCCTTTATAAAGCTTTGACAACAACATTAATACTCATCATTGACATGATGTAAACACTGACTAGTGGAAGTGTTTGTGGGCAGGTCAGATTTCGCGGTGAGGCAGGATTATGCAAATATGTCACCTAGTGGCGTACATCGGTTACAGACAGAAGATGCGAAAATGAAACGACTCGTTAAGGCGATTCTGAGTCGACTCTGTTGTCTCTGAGAGACAATATCTTTCTTAATCATGCACTTTTTGGATTAATAACTTTGCAGAGTGTTAACATTGAAGGACAGCTACAATACAAACTGTAAATATGATATATATATATAAAAAAAAACATATTACTCGTTCTTTAAATCTGGTAGTTATGAAACATTTACTGTAGTAGTCATTTATAAAAAAAACTAAAAAGAAAAGAAAAATGCAAGCATACACTTATACATTTTTATTTTTTGCATCTTTGGAAGATAACCAAGCCTTGAAATCTCCTTTAGATATGCTTATAAATCAAGAACAAGGCATTTATAGCTGTTTTTATAAACTGCTTACTAATGACTATTAATGTTGACTCTGCTTTGAACAATGGGACACAGCTTTATAAAGAATGAACTGACTATGGACTGACCTAATGATTTATAGTGTGCAGTTATTATAAAAAAATGTATAATGTATAAAAATAATTAAATCCAAACATGCTAAATCTGAAGGACACAGCAGAGTTGGTTTGCGTCACATGACACACTCTATAAGTGTCACTTCCAGTCGCACTACATGCAAATCACCAACTTTTCGAGAGCACTAATATTAACCTTTACATAACCCGTGAATATGTAGTTCAGCTCTCCACTGCACGCCTTCATTATGACATTTCAAAAACTGTATAATTAGTGTGAGCTGTATGGAGCAGGTCTGACTGGTTTCCGGGCGATTACAGTGGCGTTTTGAAGCGGGTCTGACCCATCTAATTAATGCCCAAAACCCCTAAAGGAATTGCCATAACAAAAGGTTAAAAAGTAGATACTAAACGGCTCTCATTCAAAAGATTACATAAAGAACTTTTCAGTGGCGGCAAAAGTAGATTACAAGTTTGTCAGAACATTCATTTCCACGCACAAATGTGAACAAAGCTTGAACGCTTTGAACAGACAACCTCAAATGGCCTTTTGAACAACTATCTACCTTCAAAAACAATGTAAAATCCACCCACCACCTAAAAACACACCTAATGCTTTAAAAAGCTTAAAACATTGAACACAATGTGCTTTCATGCAGGTTCAATCAATTAATTAAAAGGCTCAAACAGTTCATTTAAAACTGTTCAATGCTGAATTATAGCTTTTTTTTTTTTTTTTCAATTCCTACTTCCGTTTAGTTTCAATAAATGTAAAAGATCCAACTCAGTATAATGAATTATTAAAAACTGCTAATTCATTTGCTTTTGAAGTAAGACTAAACATTTCTCGTTTTCTCAGTTCTTTTTCTACACAAATATTCATATGCAAAATGGTTCAAACGATTGCTTTTAGAGTATTCAAGACTCAACAGAATGATTCATTCACCAGCTCCAACTCAAAATGCTAAACTTTTTTTTTTCCTTTTTTTTTTTTTCATCTGTAGGTTCAGTTTTAATAGATTTGTAAGATCGGACTCAATGACTCATTTCATTTTCACCCACAGTAAAAATGTTTTCAGTTTCACTACACAAAGTTCAGATTTTTACACCGGTTCAATCGATTCATTTTGAAGACCTGAATCGACAAAATGATTCATTCTCCAAGTGCTTCCAAACCCAAACCTTTCCCCCTCCCCTTTTCTCCAACTCCTCCAGGTGCCATTGCGCGTGTGTAATTTGCTCTCTGAAAGTATGATTGCTTCGCATTGCATCTTCTTATTATTGAATATCCTGTTATTAAACCAAAGATAATATTGGGCATTAAAAAAGACAAATCGAACCGAAAAGCAACTGTTGTACACTTACCGTCAAACTTTTTATGTCTGGAGATAAATATGGTCCGTATGGTGTGGCTGTTCTCGTCCACTAATTTCTCGAAATCCAGTTTGCTCTGCTGGCCGAGCCGGTCCTCCATGTCTGAAGTGCAGCAGGTGTAGCCCTGGGAGCAGACCCGCAGATGTTCACCTGTGGGACGGGAGAAGGACATATTTCACACAGACGCACTGGGAGACACGGAGCTCATCGCACCAAATCAGACACGCTTCATTAAGCCAGCGCTGCGATGTGTGATTTCCCAGACCGCACCGAAGACGTGAAGGTGCACCAAGCGAAATTAACAGTTCATGTCGCCGTTGGATGTGACATCTTTAATTACGTCAAAGCGACAGATGGATGTTTGAGAGCCATCCTCAAACTTCCTCTAGGCACGTGTTTTGCACTCAGGTGAGCTTTATAATGACTTCGAACAAGCAGAAAACTTGTCAGAGTGTCAGTGTGAGAAAGTATTTCCCATCTATTTTGAAAGCTTCATGCTTGACAGGCCACATTATAGTATAATGTGTTCAACGTGATTTTTCATGTAGTTTCCCTGCGGAGGAACATAAAATGACAAACAAAAGGGAAAATAAAATACAAATTTAATGGATAAGGAGTTGGACTTGTAACCCAAAGGTCATGAACTCGAGTCCCAGGTCCGGCAGGGATTGTAGGTGGTGGGAGTGAATAACCAGAGCTCTCTCCACCTTCAATACCATGACTGAGGTGAGACTCTTGAGCAAGGCGGTGTTCCCCGCGTGCCGCAGCAATGGCTGCCGACTGCTCCAGGTGTGTGTGTGCATGGTTGTTCACTTCACTGTGTGTGTGTGCACTTGGATGGGTTAAATCCAGAGCACAAATTCCTAGTATGGGAAACCATTCCTGGCCACATGTCACGTCCTTTCCTTCATAATTATAATAATAATACTTTACAATAAACTTGATACACTTTCATAGCCATATCTAGTTCATATAAAACAAGCTTCTCACAAACAAACAAAAACAGTAAAATCAATACTGGGAAAAAAATCCATTCTTAGATATGATTTAAATATTCTCTAATATCAGCTGTATTGGCAGAAATACAGTATACACACACACACACACACAGTTATGTCCGTTTTTGTGAACATTACACCTAATGGTTTTTGCCTTATGCAAGGGCTGTCCAAACTCCGTCCTGGAGGGCCGGTGTCCTGCAGAGTTTAGCCCTAACTTGTCTCAACACCCCTGTAAGGAAGCCTCTAGTATGCCAAGAAAGACCATGATTAACTGCTTAAGGTGTTAAGGTTGATGCTAAACTCTGCAGGACAGAGTTTGGACAGACCTTCCCCTAACTACAGGCATTTTTAGATTTTTAAAAAAACCTTAATTCTGTGTGATTTATAAGTGTTTTGAAAAGTGGGAACATGGGGTAATGTCATGAAAAGACACCTTCTCCTTGTATTACCTCTGTCATACCAGTCTCACAGATTTGTCACAAAAATGTGCACACGCTCACACACACACACAAATATCATAACATTTCAATACCAGAAGTTGAGAAATAGCAGAGGTTAAACTGTTCCAAGCTGTTTTTCAGCAGGGTTCCCAACCCAACAGCATACCAACAGCAAACGAATTCCATTTTTACAGTGTAAATGGCATCCCACCAGTCATTCTGTCCAGTTTGCGTTTTGCACCTGCCCGTCTCCACCATCTGTCCAGCTCAGCATTAAACTGCCCTTCCCATCGCAACTTCACCAAAAAAAAAAAAAAAAAAATCTCCAACACCTGCTCGATGAAACATGCTGTCAGGCAGAGCACCGCTGCTTCGCTCCTGAGCCAAAGCCAAAGCGCTTCTGGCACGTGTGCACCGAGGGACAACATAACGTATGGAGGAAATGCCAAACCACAGGCTAATGATACATTTAAAATCACCTCAAACTTTGGCGGCGAATCATTAGTTGCTCCCGGTGAGCGAAAGCGATAAACGAGAGTGTGTTGGTAACGACACGGCTGCTGCACAGTGTGTGAGAAAATAAACCTCATACTGCCAGTTGATTCGAAAACTAATATCAGACCATTATATAGTGAGCAGGCGGATAGTAGTGTTTATTTTTGAGTATATATTGACTTCTGCAGAGAGAATAGTTTGAAGCCTGTGTGCGATTTAATTTCCGATAGCGTCTCCTCGTTTTAATGTAATAAGTGCGAAATTGAGCAATTTATGAACGGAGCCGTATCTGAACACGTCTTTGATAGGAATAATAGGAAACAGACATTATAAGCCCCTGTATTCATTGAAGAAACATTTTCACATTAGACTTCAATCACATTTGAGTTTCGTCGAACATTACGCACGCTTTCGGTATCTGGAATTGCTTGGTCAAGGGTGTTTCCAGCTTTTGGGTTTAAAGCTTTTTGCCTGTATAAAAGTAAAATCGCAAATGAGATGTCTCTTCAATGACAATGGCAGTAAATGGGGAACGAATTGTATAGCTCTACTCAACAATTGTCTCCATTTTTATTTTCCTGAAAGCATTTTAATATAAATTCAAGGATTTTTTTTTTTTGAAAGATCTGTTCCACTCACCAATGCAATATCTGATGACAAATACAGTAATTAGCTTTTTCAGGGTACTTTGATGAACAAAAAGCTGAAAAGGAGAGCGTTTGCTTAAAATAGGCAATGTTTTTGAACATTATAAATGTCTTTGCCCTCACTTTAACCCATTTAATGCATCCTTGCATTCACTTATTGTATTATAAGTATTGCTGACAAGTATGGTCTACTTCTCGTTGCTCCAAAAAGCATTTTCGAAATCATTTCTGTTGTTTAAACACAAACATGCAGTCCTCTGAGTCTCCTGAGCAGTAAAATCTCAGGTCAGCTGATTTCTGACGCACAGTGAAGTTTACGAGACGCTCTGTTGGAGACTCATCGCTTGTCGTACGGTGCACCAGCAGCTGGCTGGTGTCAGATGAGCCCGTCACAGATAATGACAGACAAAGCCCACCCATTTCATCTCAGAAAAGCTCAAGTAATTCACGAGGGCAAAATAACTGAAGAGAAGCATGTCATTTCTCAACACGTGCTACACTGGCTTGAGCTCAACGTGTTTTTAAGCACGCTGAGGCGAGGTCATGATAAACACCAGGTTTTCACAAACCGTTCCAAGACATTAAGTTATTCTTTCACGGTCATTTTCTCTGGCTTCTCCTCCCTGTCTCGGCACAGATGTGGCGGATCGTTACGGATCGTTATCTCTGGAACCTGGAGCACGGAGCGTGATTGAAGCGCAGCATTGTAATTAGCTGGAAATGCTGACTATGAGAAGCTGGAGCGAGCGAGTGCTGCTGGTGTTCAAATGCCAGAGAAAACATCCATTTACCACAGACAACACAACAAGATCAGTCCTGCTACGAGAGCCCTTTTCTAACTATAGCACAGTCAGAAACATCACAGTTTGTCAAAAGCCATGTTAACCAACTGACTGGTGTTTATGAAGTATATATATATATATATATACCCACCGGCCACTTTATTAGGTACACCTTCCTAGTACCGGATTGGACCCCCTTTTGTTTTCAGAACTGCCTTAATCCTTTGTGGCATAGATTCAACAAGGTACTGGAAACATTCCTCAGAGATATTGGTCCATATTGACATGATAGCAGGATAGCAGGGGCCCAAAATGTGCCAAGAAAATGTCTCTCACACCACTACACCACCAGCAGCAGCCAGAACCGTTGATACAAGGCAGGATGGATCCATGCTTTCAAACTGTTGATGCCAAATTCTGACCCTGCCATCCAAAGGCCGCAGCAGAAATCGAGACTCATCAGACAAGGCAACATTTTTCCAATCTTCTATCGTCCAGTTTCGGTGAGCCTGTGTGAATTGTAGCCTTAGTTTCCAGTTCTTAGCTGACAGGAGTGGCACCTGGTGTGGTCTTATGCTGCTGTAGCCCATCTGCCTCAAGGTTCAGAGATGCTCTTCTGCATACCTTGGTTGTAACGAGTGGTTATTTGAGTTACTGTTGCCTTTCTATCAGCTCGAATCACTCTGGACATTCTCCTCTGACCTCAACAAGGCATTTTTGCCCACAGAACTGCCACTCACTGGATGATTTCCCTTTTTCTGACCATTTTCTGTAAACCTCAGTTTAGTTGTGCATGACAATCCCAGAAGATCAGCAGTTTCTGAAATACTCAGACCAGCCCATCTAGCACCAACAACCATGCCACGTTTAAAGTCATATAAATCACTTTTCTTCCCCATTCTGAAGCACGGTTTGAACTGCAGTGGTTTGTCTTGACCATGTCAACATGCTTAAATGCATTGAGTTGCCACCATGTGATTGGCTGATCAGTAATTTTTGTCAATGAGCAGTTGGACAGGTGTGCCTAAAAAAGTGGCCGGTGAGTGTATATATATTTTTGTTGTTGTTGATTAATAGAAAGTAAGAAGTATTCTGTAAAGTTTTACACATCTTTACTGTCACTGTCATTCAATTTAATGCATCCATGCTAAAAACAGTATTCATTTCTTACCAAAAAAATAAAAATAAATAAATAAACAAAACATTTTTGGCACACTAGTGTACATTCTAAAGCATAGTTATTTTGTCTCACTAAATATCATGCTTCTATTTCACAGTGGATTGTTATATTTAAACACCGTGCAGATGCATTATCTAAAGCAACTCGCATTGCATTCCAGATAAACATTTTATTTCACATTACAGAAATAAAATTGTTTGCAGAGGCAGCTGTTCATCTATTTTAAATACAAATAGTGCATCTTTATTCATGCATAGCATTTAACTTTGCACTTCCTGCAGTTTTGAATCTTATTCTGTTTTGATGGATGTAAATGTCAAATCCAAGGTACTGTGTATTTACAGCAGCAAATCCTCGCTCTTTCTGGATTTGTGCTAATCATCACCAGGATGGGAAGCGGCGCAAAAGACATATGCATATCAAAATAACACTAATCAGATTAAAGAGGCATTTTAAAATACGCTGATTACAAGAGGGATTACATTTATAAAAAATAAAAAAAACTTCTGCTCATGCACAAACAACCCCATCTGTGCTGTCAACTAAAATAAATAAAGAAACTAAGTGTTGCCCAAAAAAAAAAAAAAAAGCAGTGAATCAAACAGTTTACTGAAAACCAAATGGATTCGGTGACTGGAGATGACTTTATCTTCAAATACCAAAAGCTAAGAAAAAAACACATCAGTTTATACAGTGCAAATGATGCTTGTCAGCTCTGAACAGGCTCTCTGCATCAAATGATTCAACATCCAACCTGACAAAGAGTTTGACAGTAAGACTAACTTCAGCGATACATCACTGTCGTGTTAGCTCATGAAGGAAATCTGCAGTATTTTCTCTTCACACTTCAAAGCCAACCAAATCAGCTTATTAACCAACTAGGTATAGCCAAAAATAGTTTGAATGCACCTATAAACATCAGCTAAAACCTGAGATGCTGTTTGCTAACAGCTTAAAAAATAAAGGTCTACAAAACCACAGCATGCAATCTTTTACTCATTAGTACATGAACATATCAGAAAGACCCCATGGCCACTAAAACCAATTCAGCATATACACAAAATGTATATGTTGCATTATTATTCCTCATACTTTGAGTTGACAAGATCAACCATCCCCTTAAAGTCTGGCGTGAAACTTCTAACCCTAATCTGACAACAAAACTTCGCCAGACACTTTTGACTTAGCATAGACATGACATTAGTTTGTAATTTTTGTTTTACTAATTACATTTCTAAAAGGTGATCAATAATCAAAAACTCATGTTAAAAGAAATGCTCCACACCCCGAGGATAACTTCAAATTAAAAAAGCAACAAGCATGATCATATTCAAACAGCCTGCTCATTTCTTTTCTCATTGTTTTCTATTCCTCAGGAGTCGGCTGTTTTGATGCTTACTCTCTATTGCATCATTATAGAAATGATAGAGTTAATAGACATTTCAACGGCAGCGCTTGCTTCATAAAACGATTTCAAGCTTCTTCCTCCACTGGGCATCGTTTGAATTTGCATCTCTTTGATGGGCCAATATCTCCACGGACCAATCACGCCGGCTAGTAAATATAACCCAAAGTCTGACTTCTTTATAAAAGCATCTCCGTTCATGTGCAGAAGTAATACTGTAAAACTTTTGTACTGTAAATAACACATGCAAAATTAAATTGATATAGAAGTGAATACAACAATTCAGCAGTTTCTCTGAGACTCACGCTGAAATTAAACACCGCATTAGGCTCCGGTTTCTAGTAGTTTTACTTTTACTTCTATTTTTTTAAGTCGCGTGTAGGTTAAAGTCATTCAAGTTTACAGTCTTGGCCTAACTTGCTGTAGTTATGATAAAGAAATTCAATAAAATCTAGTAGTAAATCATCCTAAGGATGTCACTCGATGTTAAAAATATATTGAATTATATTGAATTATTTATATGTGTATATTTAATGATCTTACTTTCCACAAGCCTATGTAAACAGAACAGAAAAATACAGAACAAATTGCATTATATTACATTATATAATTTTATAAGTACATTTAACTGATTAGTCTTTTTAAAAATTTAAAAATATTATATAACATGACATAATAATGTATTGTAATATAATTAGTGCGTTCAAATAATTAATTGCAATTAATTTAATTTAAAATAAAATATTTTATTTACACAATGTGTGTGTGTGTGTAAACTGTGTATATTTATTACTGTATATATAAATAAACACACATGCATGTACGTATATAAGAAAAAATATATTTGATATATTTGAAGTAACTCTAAAATTAGCTGCAAACTTTAAAGGTGCCATAGAATGCATTGAGAGAATATTTTAAATTGTCCTCTGACATAGAAGGTATGTAGCTTAGGTAAGGGGGAAAAATGCCCAGAAACGGTTACAGCTCCATTTACAACCCTAGAATGAAACAGTCTGTTTTTGCCTTATTTGGAAGGTTCATGAATATTAATGAGGAGGTCTG
>JAUMHG010000033.1:16861134-16871230 GCA_032359395.1 Enteromius anoplus
ATTACAGTATATAATATGTACTGTTTTATATATATATATATATATATATATATATATATATGACTTCAATTTTAAAACATATAATATGTAAATTATAAATATAAAACTTTATTGTGTTTTAAATTGGTAAAAAAACATTTTTGGGCAAATTTAAAAAAAAAATGTAAAAATACAACTGATTAATATGTCATTAATTAATTTTCGTTGGAAATATTCCCGACAAAATTGTTACACTAAATTACATTTTAGTAGGCGTTTTCTGTAAACCAGGGAAAAATGTATCATATTTATTTTATTGCTCAAAAAAAACAAAAACAAAATTGCAATTAAAGTGAAGAGAAACTGTATTTTTTAGTTTTCTTTTGTTTCTTAAACATTTAAAGCAGTATTACACCTTATTGTTTTTTATGCTTAAACTTAAACTGTTTTGTCTTTGACTATATATATGAGAAATATACATATGTGTATATATGAAATATATTTATTTATAATATAATTATATGAATATAAATACAGACATGTAAATATATATATATATATATATATATATATATATATAATGTTATTTACTTGTCTCTTATGTCAGATGCCTTAGAAAAGAAAAGTAAAAGCATACTTCTAAAGAAGCACACAAGCCCTAAAGGTTTGTATGAATCCCTAAAGTGCTCCTACAGGTAATAATGATGCTTGTCTTGATCTGAAAGTCTTTCTTGACATCAGCTTTTTCAAAGAACATCCCATTTAACAAAGTCAGACTGCTGAAAAACATACACGCAGAAGAAAAGCAGATGGTTCGGAGGAAAAAGAGCCTATATAGCAGCAGCAGCAGCACCACAACAGCAACAACAACAACAGTCCCAAATGATGCTGACAGTGACTACAAGCCCTGCAAGCAGCGCTAGAATAATGTAGTGTTGGTTTTCTGGCTGCTCCGAGGGAGACGGCGAGGCAAGAAAGCAATGCTATCAGCATCTCACGACTGACAGGGAAAACAAAGCATCGGCTTTTCACCTCGCCCACGCTTCCAAACGCCTTATGTCTGAGCTGCAACTTCCTGTAGCAGTCAATTTCCACAGCATTAATGCCTTCATTACTTCCTGTGCATCTGAACGCTCTCCAGGGCGCCATTCCCCTCGCCTCTTTAATGCAGCTCACCTTCAGAGCACTATTAATCAAACACAGCCGTTTGCTGGTGAAAAAAAAAAGCTGTCCAAATAATTAACTTATGTAAATTGACTTTTGGTGAGCTTTGGCCGTTTCGTAAAAACATGTCTTAGAGCATTATTAATGTTGAATTTATTAATGCCGGAGTGATGGAGCATCCTCTGAAGGGATCAACACCACCAGCGCCACCATCTAATCCGGATCCGTGTGTACAGCACCTGATGCGCTCCTGTTAGTATTCCTAATTAGCCGTAATTAAGTGCTTTCTACAGCCTCTCTCCTCCAGGGCGCCAGCTCGTTTGCGGCATATTTATGCTCGGATTATTTAGTAGACGTAAAGAAAAACCAATTACGCTTGTCGTGGTTCACTGTCAATCTGAATCCGAGTTTATTACTGTCTCAAGTGTCACATGGGCTCACTTGAAATCATTATTTTAGCAGGAAATGACAACGTTTGAAAAAAAAAAAAAAGCCAACTGAATGGCACATGAAGCTACTCTGACATCATTAGCATTAATATTTCGATTCATCAAGGATGCATTAAATTGATCCACATTGACAGTAAATACATTTCTAATTGTGAGAAATAATTGTGCTGTTCTTTGACTTTTCTGTGCATTAAATAATGCAGAAAAATAAAATGCATCACAATATGGACAAAAATATTGTTTTCAACATTGATAATAATCAGAAATCAGCACATTAGGATGATTTCTTTGATTACATACTTTGATTTCCATTTATTGTTCCGAATTTTTACTGTATTTTTGATCAAATGCATGCAGCCTTGGAAATATTTCTTCAAAATGCTAGCAAACATTTACTAGCCAACACTGCAGTTATTAGCACAGCAGTAACAGCTGACTTACTGTACAGCACATAATCACTAACCAACTTTTATTTGCTTAATTTCCAAAGCCAATTTTAGAAGCATGTGGCGTTTTTGACCTTTAGACAGGTGATAATAATCACGTCTGTAACTCAGCGAACAACACCAACAGCTTTTTGATGGAAACACATTAGTCTATAAATAATATGCTCTTTCTGTGAACAACACTGGAGGCTCTTGTAGGAGGATTTCCCTCAAGTCTGTACGTCAAGCAACTGCCAGAGTAGAGTTTTCTGCCGTATTATATACAGGCCCTAAGCTAATATTAGATTTCTCTATTATCAGCAATGATGAGAAGGAAACATCAAATCAAAACATATACTTTTTTGGACTGAAATATATTCTTGTTTTTGTAAGTAACTATGGAGGCCTTAAAGGGACAGTTTGGGAAAGCAACTGAGTGCATGCTTTTGTGGCTTATGAGGACACAGATTCATTTAATGACATGGGTATTACAATATGAAGGTGATATTTTCAGTTTCCCCGTAATTCAAAAAGGCTTAAAAAAAAACATACTAAATGGTGTTTTTTTGAAAATCTATAAATTTTTGCATAAATAATCATAAAAATATTGCTCTGATCTACTGAAGCAGCGCTCTGTTTCCTCACACACTGCTGATGACAGCGGCGGCATAATTCCTTCTTCTCACATAAATTAGCATATTTTCCTTCAAGTTCTCTCTTAGTACCTCTGTTCACCTCCTAACTGGTACGATGTTGGCGAAGCGCTCTGTGTTTGTGCAGGTCTGTGTTCTATAATGAATGCAAATGGATGTCGTTCAATATGCCGGCGCTGGACAAACAGGCCGAGCGCAAAAGCGACACTGATCAAAGCCTTTCGCTCCAGCTCCTGACATTTAGAGGCCTAGATTTTCATTAAGCAGAATGATTAGATGACAGGCAGAGACAGAAGTGAGGAGAGAAGACAGCTGGGATCAGCAGCGCTGCCCTACACACAGGTGGATGTGATATTAAACACAGAGCCGTGTCCAAGATCCTGCTGAACACGCCAGAAACGCCTATGATATGACAGAGAAACCTTCCTACAGCAAAATAAGTCCATTTAGTATCTGTCAAACTGTCCTGGGCGTTAATAAAGTAGCGGCGGTGGGAGACGTGGGCGGTTCGGTCAACATCTTGTCTCTCACAGCACTAGTAATTCTATATAACACCGTCTTGTGTATTTTTCACAATGTCATGACAACATGGACCAGGTATTACCGTGCGGAAGGACACTGAAGACTGGAGTAATGATGCTTTGTATCACAGGAATAAATTACATTGTAAAATATATTCACACCGAAAACAGTTATTTTAAATTGAAATAATATTTCACAACATTGCAGTTTTTTTTTGTTTTTTGTTTTTTATCTAATAAATGCAGCATTGATGAGCAGAAGAAACATCTTTAAAAATGGTAGTGTGTCTATATATATATATGTGTGTGTGTTTTATTATGTATATATAAATATACACATGCACATATATTTAAAAAATTTAATCGAATATTATATATAAAGACATACCATACTTTTGTACATGCATGTGTAGTATTATGTACATAATAAATAAACACAGTATACGATCATATATTATGTTAACTAAAACTTTTATTTGCAATTAATTGTTTGACAGCACTAATACTGTATATGATAATATAATAATACCAATGTGTTATATATGAGAGTATTAAACTAATAGCTGTTATCTGGCAAGAACCATGTGTTTGTGGCAATTCTTCTTGTGAGTAAGAGATGATAATAGACTTCTTCACCTATTAAATGGTAGTCAAAGCGAAAATGCTACATACCTGTACTGTATGCATAATGCATTATATTTCGTGATAAAGCATGCCATGCTTGATACTTTATTTTTGGAATCAGCACTACAAAGTTTTTATTTTCCTTTTTTTTTTTTCATTATAAATATATATTATTATGAACTTGCTAGTCTTTTACTGTATTAAAAAATATCTATCTTTTTTTGGTTATGTGAACATTCCAGAAATATTTCATTACATCATTTTGAAATCATTACTCTTTATGCTTGAATGTTCCCTTAACATTTCTATATTTTTTTCTTGTTTATGTGAACTTTAGAGGAGCATTCTATTATTCTGAAAACATTATTATACAGTACATTAGTGTAAAACACATTTAATATATATATATATATGCAAACCTTAAATGAACATTCAATTTAAGCATTTTAATACAGTTTTGAAAATGTCATTTTTAAGAACATGCAAATAGGAACATTGTACTAACAGCGTTTACTCTCAACATATATCAGATATTAATAATATATATTAATAATGGTCCACAAACATTGATTAATGATTGTTTTTTTCTTAACATTTACATCACCTTTATATAACACAAGTAAAAGTTATGGGAGCGTCCCCTTTTATCAGAGAATGAGAATGTAGGAAACGATGGTGTAACGCTATGTAACTCTTCCCAGATGACCTCTGTGTTGTCAGGCAGCGATTTACCCGCTGAACGCTCATCAGGCAAACAACAGCCCTTTGAGAGCCCAAATGATCTCATGAGAGGAGCAACAATCAGACATGTGTGATTAATCAACCGAATGATTTATCCGAGGACAAAGCCTTACTTTACCAGTGTGTGTGTGTGTGTTTCCCAGCGCTGTTTCCCAATACATCATGCAACTTAAATGTTTTTGCTTTGACTTGCATTGGGCTTGTCTGTTTGGTTTTGGCCGGAGTCTGGAAATCTAATCTCATGATTTGGGAATTGTATGATCCGTGTTTTGTGGAATGTTCTCACACACCGATGAGCCTGATGCGACATTGATATACTGTAGAGCGGGGAGTGATTTAACTTATTTAGTTTGAATCTCTGCGTTTAGTTTGATTTAAGTGCCTCAGACTTTGATAGGATATTCCCACACGCGTCTGCTTCAAATTAAGCATGCTCGGAAATCAACGACTTGCCCTAAAACTGAGTAAATGCGCACCAAGCACTACTAATGCTGTTGGTTTTGTTTTATAAATCTTTAGATTTTGAACTCCAAAACCAGTGTCTTTGCTTCCGACCGTTTCATGATCCGTTTCAACCATACTTACAAGCAAAAATGTCTGTGCTTCATTGTTCTTCATTCAGCCTGAGGTTTATTCGTGACAATTTTTAGAGTGAAAGGGCTTTTACATTTGCTATAAATAGAACTTCTTACATCTCAAGCTCCGCCCATGTTTAAAAAGTAACGCAAAAGTAATGTAATGCATTACTTTCCATAGAAAGTTCTAAGTAACGTAATTAGTTACGTTTTTTAGGGAGTAACTAATTGTTACAATATTGTAACTTTTATTGTAACGCATTACTTTTAAAAGTAACTTCCCCCAACACTGGAAACTGTGTAAATGTCATTGCATTACATATTAAACTGATTTCACCAGATATCATATCTGCAGACAAAAATTCATAACCTACTTCTTTTCTTGGATATTGTTTCATCTTTTCCAGCTGAAAACTGTTTAAAAGTCTACCAAAGCCGGTTTAGCTGATCGACCACATACAGTACAAGTGTCAAAAACCCTTCTAAATTAGACCATCTTACAAAAGGATGAACATTTTCATAGCTCACTAGTTCCTATAGGACTGTTTTAGACCCTACTATGAAGTAATGGAGTTCATTTAACTTCTGCAAGTAGGTTTCGGTATGAACACGCCAAAAAGCAGGTGCTTTGTAGGTCTGGGCGATAAAACGGTCTCTGTATTTATTAGGGCTGGGGTGATAAATCGATGCAGAATCGATTCATGGATTGATTCTGAGATTTTCCAAATGCTAGGAATCAACTCTAAGCTTAGATTTTAACATCAGATGGCGCAGCATACTTCAGAAGTACTTAGCCGTACTCTGTTCACAAACCCTTACACACCTGAACCTAAAAAAATCACTCATAAAATGTGAAAATCTTGAAGCGAATTACAAGGGTGTTCACAGTGGGCTGTGTTTACATTAATTTTTTATTTATCTACATTATTAATTATTTGCAACGTTTCTGATAGTCAGTATGTACAGTAGTGCGTTGTAGACCCATCAAAATAAAGTGTTAGAAGATATTTAGCAAGCAGTCTACTAATACTCTAACAACTGCTAGTTGACATGTAGTTACGGAGTTACTTACTGTTAGTAGAATATCTCAAGCGAACCATCGAAATAAAGTGTTACCAAAGTGTTTGTGAGCTTTTAACGCTCCAAAAATAAATTTGCATTTTCATTCAGACCAAAGCAAAAATCAAGATTTCCCAAGTCTGCACGCATAACAAGTGGCAGTACGCTAATGTTCCATGTGGACGCCAGCATAAAACGGCTTGGCACTCATTTTAATGATTCAGAGTCGACTCTTTCGTTTGAGAGACAATACACGGTGCACTTTCAGATTTAACACGTTGCAGGATGTTTTATTCATTTAGAGCTGTGTTATACACTACATGAAAGCTCCTTTTTAAAAATCCATAATAGGGGAACCTTAAGAGAGTTAAGATTTGCTCGTTTATTTGACTCTTTTGCCTGTTTGATACTGATTTTTTGCCCTCTGAACTTGGTTTTGCTTGGCTCTGCTTTGTAAATGCTTGGGATAGGGAGTCTGATCATTTTGTTCTCTGTTTTGAAGGTTAGGACAGAAAATGATTATTTTGGCAAGGCCAGCTAGAGGTTTAAAAACAAAAATAACAGTAAATATAAAAGGTAACATACATTAGACGAACATCCAACTAAACCGTCTAAAAACAACTTTGTATAAATCCTGGTTTTGTGCTAAAATGTTGAGAACGTAATTAAAGACTGCATCACTTTGAACAGACGGTCTATTAACGGTACTAGAAGAATGTTTGTTCATAACCTTATGTTAACCAAATAAATTAGACAAGCTGACACGTCTTACTGCTCAGCTGAGACCAACAAACCACCCAGACTGGTCTAAGCAGGACATTTTGTCCTATCATGACTCATTTTTTGTCACTGTATCAACAATATATGCAGGTTTTACAGTTTAACACAAATTTAACAAACGAAGCCTAAAATGTAAACTCAGAACCATATGTATGTGCCTTGTGACACCGTAAATGAATCTTTTCCAGCTGAAAACTCAAGTCAGTCTTCCAGTCTAGCTTAGCTGTTCAGCTGGTTTAGTTGACCAGTCAGTCAAGGTCTCCAAGCCTGGCATGTGCCAAAAACCCCTCGGCTTAACTAGCTCAGTGGTCAAATCTCATTTAAGCAGGACATTTTGTCCAATCAGTGGTCATTTTTCTTTAATGATTTGTATTGCATGTATGAAGTCAGTTCTCATGTTCTTCACATTCATTGCAGGAGCTGTTTTAACTCTGATAAAATGCACTTGCTTTGGTATTCCGTGTATAATGCAATGACATTCAGACTTATTTTGAAGTTGTAAATAAAGGTCACGGCAGTACAGTATACAAGGAAACTCTATTTACGTCTTTCTACTGTAACCCCATTCCTTTGCAATTATGTATGAAATATACTAGCAATTTCTGAGTGGAAATTGTTTCGAATTGAATCCCCCACCAACATTTTTTCAGTGCACACCACACACATACACACACAGGTTCAACAGTTACTGCAGTTTCTGAATAAGCAAGTATCTTAAAGTGCCACAACTTTAGGTTATTTGCACAAGAAAAGCCTACTGAAATTAACACCCTCGCTTGTGTCAACACAAAACTGATTTGAATTGAATATGTATTTGTGCATTCGCTATCGTGTGCAATTATATTATGTTATGTATATTATGTTTCACTATACAAAAGCAGGAATAAATATATACTGTATACAGGCGTGCACCAGCATCAACAGCAGACATTCGCACTATAGATGCTCCCGGGGACTGAGCCCTTGGAGAACGACCATAAGACAACATGCTCACAGCTGAGACCACAGGGAAAAGACAAAATAATCTTATTTTAGAAATGCACAAAACATTGTAGAGTACACACATCCCGAAGGTCCATTTCAGTGCTTCTAAGTCCCCAGTATTCCTGCAGTATTCACCGCCAAACATTTACCAAAAGCAATGTGCATGTTTAATTTATTTGAAAAAGACTTTCACAAAAATCACACATCATCAACGAAGCATGCAACATCAGGCTGAGCCTGCCGTCAGAACGAGCAACAAATGTCATGTTAAGCCAAACGCAACTGTACCGTGGGATCAGACACATTATGAATGCATTATCTTATCCTTTGCTCATCTTCAGCATTATGTCCCTACCACCGTAATCTGCTTTTACTGGGTGAAGCCCTCAAATGTGATTACTTCACAACAGATAACAAAGAGAAAAAAGCCTATCTATGCCACAGCATGGAGTATGAATTAAAGCTATACTACGGCCTTAAGGACTCCATAAATCCAATGCTAAACAGGGGCTCATCCTACTGAGTCAGTAGGGCCACCTACTGGGGCTGTTGATATTGCAAGAGTGGGCTTTAATTAGAGGCAGAGCTGCAAAATTCTTACAATGTGGGTAAAGAGTTTATGAGATTAATCTTAATGCACATATTTACTAACAACTGATCATATTTTGGGAGTGTGTGATGAAGCAAAATTGGGTTTCCCTGAGATTAAAAGTTTGCATGCAACTATGAAGTTGGTATGTTGCCAGCTTGCCTTTCTTTTGTGGTTTTTAGTATTACTTTCTGTCAGTTTCAGAAGAAAATTTTGGTTTAACTCACTTGGATCTGCATTAATTTTGTAGGATTTTTGCATGCGAGTGTGCAGAAAGTTTTACAAAAGTTAAACAAATGGACCTCTAAATTTTTTTTATTAAGCTGAATGCAAATGTAGTTCTGCCTCATACTTGCTTTTTTGAGCTATGTATCTGGATTTCCAATTTTCAAATAGAAAATGTAACCTTTTAAAATGTGCATAGGAATGATGAGATGCTGAGACTTTTTCAACTTCTCCGAGTCGTGCATGAAGTCCAAAAAGCATGCGTTTAACAATTAATCATACAAATTCTGGCCAATATCTGTTAGCATGCATTTTCTGTTAAGGCAATAGCTAAATGACCTCAAGCTGTACATATATCCATAAATACAGAAGACAGCTGTGGTAGGAAAAGTTTTCAAGATCAAGTCACCGAATTCCCCAAATACCGAGAACAGATTTTCTCGTTCATTACAGGTAGATCAACCGCAAATCAACATTGATCAAGCCCATTAATGATCAATAGGACATGAAGGCAAACCTTCTGCATGAGCACGAGCTGCTGTCCACCCGAGTCAAACTGAAATGTAAGCAGAAACGCGCTTTTCGTCGGAGTTTGTGATGTGGCACGGTGTCGGCACCTTGTCCTCACCTGATATCTCCTGATGTGGCACATTATGGAGACTGAAGCCTTTGGTCGTGAACGCCTGGCGCACATCGCTGCAGCTGCGCGATTTTACATCTCCAGCACATGACAGCGACAATAGCAGCGATAAAGAAGAGAAAACCACGACAGGTGTCTTCAACATCCCTCCTGTGCGCAAATCCAGCCGATGCGTAAAAGCGCAAAACCCGCAAGACGCGCTCAGCGCACCGGCGTCTCCAGCTGCAGGTGGACTAATGTTTCAATCATGCAATCGCTCATCAATGATCAATCACGCTTTCTGTCGCATCCGGCTCATAGCAGAATTCTCCGACGGATCCGCTCAGAACGAACGCGCGTGCGATCAGAACAGAGAAGCCTCCAGAATAGATCCGGAGCGGCGCGCTCTCAACTTCTGCTGTGTGTTTCAATCAGCGGAGAGAAAGTAGCAATCCCCCTCTCCCTCTCTCTCGCTCTCTCTCACTCTCTCAAACACACACATACACCAATACAGACAAACCGCACAACCCAGCGGTGAGTGTGAGAACATGGAAAAACACGAACTGGATAAATCAAGACTCGAGGAGTTTGGCTTAAAGAGGTGCTAAGGAAAAACATTTTTTTTTTTTTTTTAAATTTACTCAAATAATATTGAATAGATACTATTAAAAAATACTATAAAGATGCATTGTATCAGTATTAATGATAT
>JAUMHG010000033.1:16898681-16920691 GCA_032359395.1 Enteromius anoplus
TACAATAAACTCGCAGCAAACTCGCGTTGTGTCCATCTTGATGTATCAGAGCTTCCGTATCTCCCAGCAGAACAGAGTATGACGCATGATGTCTCATCACACACATGTGTAACCTGCACCGAGGTGAACAGCTATTGATCGCTGATGGATCACTGATGACAGGAGTGTTCAGAGACACACAGGAAGTGTGACGGGCCGCTGATCTCACATCAGCACATTGATCTATCTGCTTGAAGCTTAACCACCTTCTCGCTCCTCACTCCACAACACTGTATCTGTGTTCAGCTGCATAACTTCTAAAAGCACCTTCTCAAAATAAATACATTTTAGTTTTAGAAATATATTTTTAGTTGTTTGTATTCTTTTTTTTTAAATGTTAATACATGTTGTATTATATTTTAAACATTTCAAGGCTATATGCAATCTAAAATAAATGTATAAATGAATGAATGGATGAATAAATGAATGAAGAATGAGAGAAATAGACCGTTAAAATGATATAATTAAACATGAAATATGTATAAACATGATTTTATATATATATAAATTTTGATAGAAATATAAATAAACATACTGGTATTGGATTGGGTTCAAAGTTAAACATTTATAAGCAAATAAAATCAAAAATAAATAAATGTTTGCATTGTTTATAATATTAAAAAAATGCATAATTGAATAAATACATGAATGAATGAATAAGAAATAGATAGTTAAAAAAAAAAAATATATATATATATTAAATTTAACTCATATATAAATCAATAATAATGATTATTATTATTATTAATGATTTATTGTTATTATTAGACTAAACTTAACTCAACTAAACCAACTTTAAAAAATATATATATAGCTAGTTTAAGTTTATAGTTTAATTTTAGAATAATTGTATAATATTTTGACCAATGACCTTACCGTATATTAACTATTTTAAAACATGAACTGCTTCTCTATCATATGGGGATCACTGAAATACTTGAACAATTCTATCTCATCTGTGTAGTAAATAAGCTGATATCAGTTTAAGTCTTCAGAGCCCAACAGGAAGTAAATGAGACGTTTTTAAATGTCAAAAAGACAAGCTAAAAAGAACTTTCATCTCGCACTGTAAATTAATTTTGTAATTATTGTGTTCGCTCAGTACTGCGGTGTGATGCCTCCACGGAACGGAATGAGATTTTTAGCATTAATGAGCAGGAAATGTTTAATTTAAAATTTAAAACTTTAATTATGCTAAGATTTTCTTTGAATAAAGCACTTTTTATAATTGCATTATAATTACATTTTGTGATCACTTGTAAATGACTACATGCCGTATTTGTACTTTTAAAATATTTAGCTGTCAAAACACAGGGACATTAAAATGAACTATGAAATCAATAATTTGCTTAAAAGTGGAAACTGTGAATGATAACTAACATATTAATAAAAAATATGTTTATAGTGAAACATTAGTCTAATAACAGCTTATGCTGAAGGCAGTCTGCCAAAACAACAGTGGAATGTGTGGAATGTTCTACTCTATGATGTCATAGTGTGGATAAGCACCGCCTCTGCAGAAAAAGATCAACCCTTGCTACCACATCACTGTCTTTTCAGCCCCGCCCATCAATCTGAGCATGTAATGACAAAAATGGCAAATACAGGTCTACAAAGAAACCAAATGAAAAACTATACTGTATTTGTTACGTTCATTGTCTTTTTTAGTTTCCTCTTCATGTGTTTCTGTTTTGGTTTCATTTTTCAGTTTCCTGTTTGCCCTTATTTGGTCTTTCCTGTGTTTGTATGTAATTATTAGTTGATCCTATCTTAGTATTAACCAGCTGCTTATTTCCCATTATTTATTGGCTGTTTCTAAAGCACATGATCATACTCTACTGTACATCCCTAATCCCACCCAATACCTAAAATTTAATTAGATTTGTATATGCATAATTCATAGTAAATGAATTGAATAAAGAGTGACCAAATAATCATTAAAAATCCTGTATTTAATGAGTTCCAAAAAGTTTTATTTTTCAGAGCTGAATCTCAAAAAAAATATAAATGTCGATTTTTCTCACCTGACAGAAGGAAGAGGAAAGGTATGTTTTGTGAGCCAGAGACATGAGCCTGACGGATGCCTCTAGATATGAGACGGCGCTGATGCAAATTGTTTTGGCATAATTTAACACACAAAGTGGTGCAACACTCAAAAGATGTGTTGTTTTTAGCATATGCTTGCTGCGCGTCAAAGCCTTTTATGAGCGAGTTAGTCATGACTTCTCACAGATTGCTGATATGTGAGAATACCTGAAAATGGAGTTCAGGCCTTGTGTAAAAATCAGAGGAAGGACAGCAATAAATAAAAGTGTGAATGGAAATGAACTCCATTTCTCTGTGTCATTTCTCAATGACTGCTCTTGTCATTTAGCTGCATAATGAGAGACACAGGCAACCTTTCTTCCTGTTTATGAGATCTACACAACAGCAAGCAGCTTTATGATTACATAAAACCATATCCTCATCTCACAAAAATGAGACAAACAACCTTGCAGCATCCAGCTTCAGGCATGCATTTCAGCACTTTAGCCTTTATAATGTCAGGAAAGCTTTAACAACTGCCTGGGTTGGTTAGAAACCAAAGCAATCATTTCATCTTTACATGTTTTAAAGTATTTGCGTTTGCACTAAAAGCAAAAGATAATCATCTAATGGTACAAATAAGATAAAAACATATTTTAAACTTTATGCATTTAAATAGTTTTCAGTATTGCCTAGGCAAATTATTGAAACTAATTCAATCACAAATAATTAACAACATAATTAATTGTGTGTAACAAATTCCAGAAATACAATTAATCTCATTAGATCCAGAGTTATTTTAAGATAATGCATATACTATTGAAGTTTTTTTTTAGTTCTTAATTTATTCATGAATTTTTCTCTTTCCTTTTAAATTTAGTAATTTTTTTTTAGTTATTTATTAAATTTTTAGTTATATATATATATATATATATATATACACAAAGTTAAACTTTCCTATGCAAATAGCTGAAAAAAAAAAAAAGCTCTTAGTTTCAGCAAACTGTTAACTCTGAACCAGAGTCTCTTCAAAATATCTTTCAAAAGAGTGTTCAAGACCACAACACTTGCACAAGCTCATCTAGTATTTCCTTGGAAAGGCTCATTCCTGTTGACCTTGTTTCCCAGCGGACTGATCAAAACCTCTTCATTCAGAAATCGCATGAAGCCAATCAGATAAGTGCTCTCAGTTTTGAGAAATCTCCTGCTATTTGCATCAGATGGTCAGCGCTCGGTCTGTGGGTGAGCCGTCTGACACTGAGACCAGAACAGAGCTCAGTCCAGGTCATTAATGCAAAAACTGTCTGGCTCAACAAATGTTAGTGCTTGTGCTTTGAGCTGTTATATTGCCGTATTCATCTTACTGTGCCTACAGTCTGGATGATTTATGTCTTTCTCTGAGGATCAGGAGGGAGGATTTACTGCACGGCCCAAAAACTGATTTGCATGATCAATGCAGGGCCAGTGCTCCAGTGAAGCACCATTGCCTGGATGTTATTAGTAAAATGCCTATATTAGCTTGTGTATAATTGTTATGCAGCAAGAGGTCGAAGGTTAAATCAAAGGTTTTCTTTTCAGGTGAGTTGAGTTCAGCACAAATGCATGTTGTCAATAATTAGAGTGTGTATACATGTGCAACTAAATGCTGAGGACTGTCAAACAAACAGCTCATGTTTAAATGCAAATTAATAAACATTCACCAGAACACCAGCAAATGGAGTTATTGTCAAAATGACTGTCAAACAGGTGCACAGAAATAGTTGATCGTTAAATAACGCCACTGAATAAAAAATTAAAAAAGGTTATTTCGACTTTTTATCTCAAAATTCTGACTTTTTGTTTTGTCAGAATGTGCATGATACAAACTTGCAATTCTGACTTTATATCTTCCAATTGTGAGAAAATAAGAATACTATAATAATACTATATAATAAAATAACTATACAGATATAAACTCACAATTACAGTACTAGAACAAAAGTCAGAATTGTAAGATATAAACTCGCAATTGGGAGTTATAAAGTCAGTTTTGCAAGTTCTTAATTTGTATTTCTAAATAAAATAAATTCTATAATTTAAAACTCACAATTATCACAATCTCGATTCATACATAAATGCGATCTCTCTGCATTTAGATCATGCAGCATTCACGCATTATTGGTCACATTCACACAATCACGAAACTATTAGTTCGCCAATCAATCTTATAAATCTCGATGAGAATCATGAATTGTGATCTCAATTCCCATGTAGAAAATGATTCACATTTTAGCAAGAATTGTGCAGCCCTTCCACAATGTATTAAAAAAAAATCCAATTTCCTTCTTAGATTTGCAAGTTAATATATTAATTCAGTCATTTTGTTCTCAGAATTGTGAAGGGAAAAGTGAGAATGAAGAGCTATAAACTCTATCATGAATTGTGAGATATACAGTAAAGTTCCAAGTCTCTCCTTGACCAGCTCCAGACGCTTACAGACAGCTCTCCTTTGTCAATAACTTTTTTTATAGCAGATAAACATGATAAATATCAGGAATAAGATTGGGCCGGTACTCAGAGTCGGTGTTTATTGATTTACTTTTATTAATAACCTCAAGGACTTCTATAATATAAGGGGTAAATGTGGGAGCATGTTTTATAACCACCTAATCCAAATGAGGACAAACAGAGCCGAAGCAGAACATGAGAGGCTGATAATGCCGGAGACATAATGAACAAGGTCAGAGTTTTAATCTTCTTTGCAGTGTGTTTTAGACATCATAAGTCACGGGTTGTTAATTCTCAGAGGGCCAGTTCGTAAAACAGAAGACGTGCAGCCAGCAGACGCTTCCAAACTGCATTTCAGAGTCTGATGCACATCAAATGATTTTAAGGTTCCCAAAGAACCCAGGAGAGCTTCTCCGATAAGACTTAAAGACCACACTGTTGCTAACAACCTATTGTGTAACGCCAATAAACCCATACAACTGAATTTATGGACCAGTTCTTACTAGTTGCCTGCATATAACTAGCACACTGGCTGTTTATTACTACATATTAATGGCTCATTTTGCATGACTATATTCTACATCCTGCTCAATACTTAAACCTGAAAACTATCTTACTATCGTATTAATAAACAGTGAGTTTACTGAGGCAAAAGTCAGAGTTAACAGTTTATATTAATTAATAGAACTGAACCGTACAATTGTCATGATCAGCTGTATGTGCCAGCTCAGGCCACTGGATGGCACTCCAGCTCCCAGCGAACTCTGAACTCTGTATGTCTATCTCTGTTTGCAAACCCGGACTTGTGTCTCAGCCCATCTCTAATGACTGTGAGTTACCATGTTCTGAGTCGACAGAGGCTGTTAATGACTGTGAGTTACCATGGCCTGAGCCACCTGACCCCGTTCTCCTGCCTCTGTTCAATCCGGACCCGACTACGGAGAATTCCCCAGTGGCTACACAAACCCCAGAGATGTCGACCTTGGTCGTGGATTCTCTGCGGTCTCCACTGGTGGCTGCACAACCTCAGAGTCGGTCCGTTGGGGCTCTAATGGAGCTCTAGCTTGACTCTGAACCTGCCAAGGAGGCCATTACTGAACTTTTGTCTGGCTCTAAATCGACCACGGAGGTCATTGAACTCTCGCCCTGCCCCGAACCGGCCATGGAGACCGTCATGGACTTTTCTGTCAGCCCTGAACCAGCCAAGGAGGCTATTAATGAACTCACACCCTGTTCTGTACTGGCCGTGGAGGCCATTAGATTATGGTCTTGCCCTGAGCCTGTCACTGAAATCACTGAACTTTCATTCTGCACTGAACCAGGCCCTGGAGCTGTCACCCTCTCACCCAAACCTGCCCCGGCTGCCAGGACGACTCAGCCCGAACCAGACCCAGGTACAAACTCTGCCGTAAGGGCCACTATTAACCTGTCTGTGCTCCAGTTTGCAGTCCAGTGTCCTGCTCTACTATGGAGGTGGTCGTCTCCTCCGCCTGCTCTGCCCTGGAGGGTATCTCCTCCGCCTGATCCACTCTACACTCCCTCCAGAACTCTGAGATCCTCCCGTGAGCGACGCCTCATTGTACCATCACAAAGAGGCACAAAATCTCTTTTCAGAACATTCTCTTTCACCGTTCCTGGCTGGTGGTATGATCTTCCCATCACTATCCGAAATGCCAACTCCCTTACAACTTTCAAACTAAGTTTTGGAGTGTCTGGAAGCCGCTCCTTAGAGGGGGGGCTATGTCATGGTCAGCTGCATGTGCCAGCTCATACCACTGGATGGCACTCCAGCGCCCAGCGAACTCTGAACTCTGTACGTCTATCTCCGTTTGCAAACCCGGACTCATGTCTCCGCCCATCTCGTTTGTTGTCATGGTGTTTAATTGTTCCTCCGCCCCTTTTGTCTTGTATTTAAGCACCTGACTGTCGTATGTTTAGTCGCTCGTCATTGTTGGATGTACCGTGTCTGTAATCCCTCTTTGTAGCCATTCTCGTTCCTCCGTGTTTTCCCTGTGTTTACCTGTCTGGATTATCGATCTCGCCTGTACCTGGATTTACACCTTTGCCTCGCCCTATCGGATCGCTGTTTGATCACATGACTTAAGCCACGAATTTTGGATTATTCTATTGCCATTGTCTCTGATGTCCCCGTTTGCCGCTGTTGACTCTGCCTGTAACTCTGACTCTGTGAGTGTGTGTAAATAAATGTCTGCAAGTGGATCCGAACGCTTCTCCTCAGATTTTTCCTACATGTACCTGGTCTTGGTCTTTATGGCATAAATGTACCTGGGTGCACTTTTTAGCGAGATACAAAATACAGTATGCACCAATAAGTACATATTACTGCAGTTTCCAAAAGAAATGAACACTAGTTCATTCAAAAAAGAGAATAAAGTGTGTAAAATATTATGTTTTCAGTGCTACGCTCAACAAGGCAGCTCAAACAATGGGACAGGCATCCCATCCCGTCCACGAAAACTAGAAACACGCACATTACAAACTATCCCCGCTGCATTCAGGCAGGCATTTCCAACAGATGTATATATAGCTCACATATGTCTGTTAAAAATATCTTGATCTGGACAGCATCTGCTGTCTACAAAGACGTCTTACAGATGTGAGTTTTACATACATTCTAAATCACAAACATCTTAAAGACATCTAATAGATCATTAAATAGATGTCTCAGAGTTTTCAGGACAGAGCACTGCATTCTCCGACGACGGGGAACTAATGTGCGCTAGAGAGAGAGAGCATCAACACCAAACGTCCTTAAATCTGTGCTTGTGAAGGGTCATGCAACAACAGTTATTTTGTTAAAGTTGTTATAAAGTCACTGTCATGCAGGTCAAAAGATATGGAGATGTTTGAGACTACTGGCTTTTCTTCTTTGCGAGAATTTCCTTGCAGAAGAGGCTGGTGTGTCTCCAGAGTCCTCCGAACACTCCCTCTTCAATTAATTTCCAGCAGCATCTTTGAAAGGGATCATAAACTCACAGTGGAGAGCGAGCCGCTGCTTTTCTGGAGTGACACAGGCTTTTAGAGCTTCACACACAGCAACGTATGCATTATATGCTTTACTTATGACATGGCATCCAGACAAGCTAGTTTTTTCTTGTTTTTGTCATAAACTGAAAAAGGTTTAGCAAGCTTCTTGAATTAAAAAAAAAAAATGCCAATAGATAGATAGATGACAGACGGACAGATAAATAACAGTACTGTACATACTGTATATAGACATCATGCAACTTTACACTCAAGTAAATAGTCAAAACAAAAACAATTTTGCGAAGCATTCATTGCCATCTTTTGAGACTGGAGCATTGCACATTTTGAACATATCTCTTAATTAAAGCGCTCAGTTAATTTTCACTTAAAGCGATAAGAGCTTTGCCCGCACGGCCCGCAACCTAATTATAGAGTTACGGCATTCTCGCAATTACTCTTCACAAGTCCTCCCACAACTTTAAACAAACTTCAGGCATCTGTAATGCCAGAACAGTGATTCCTCACTCCCACAGCCACAGATAGCATCCATCTCATCTCCCCTGACCACAAAGAGCTGCGGATCAATGCCAGCCAATTAAAGCCATCTTCTTTATTTAAAAGCCCAGAACACATCCTTCCATTCGGCAGCGTGTGGGCCGTTAGACTGAGCTCATCTCTTATGCGGTCCCACACTGCTCTGCGGATGCCGTCCCTATATATTCCACTGAAACTAAATTAACACTTGTGCTGCGTGTCTGTGTGTGCGAGAGAGAACTGAGATCTGCAAAATTAGCACATACACAAATGGAGTCGCTTTCAACTTTAATACAGTCTCTGAAGTCATACACATGCATATTAGACAGCACAATGGACCACGGGGCTCTGCTCAAAATGCATCCAATGCACCAATTACTACAGTCGGCCAAATTTATTTACAACACGTCCATTCCAAGTCAACAATCAGAACTCACCTTATACTAAAATAAGAGACACTTCACCAAAGAATGAAAGCTGCCATTATTTCCAAAGCCATATAGTTGTCTCATAAAAATGTTACCTTAAGGAAGTCTCTTGAAAGCTGTGTTTATTTAAAGAGTTCAGATGCAAAAGCCTCTAAAAGCCATCTTGGTTTAAAATGAGATAATGATACTGAGTGAATGTGCTCTACATGTTGCATATGTTTATCAAGTACTTTCACTTCAAATGTACTAAATCCCAGCCTCAAACTATTCAGAAGTACATAGAAGTACTTCTGAAGCCTATGCATAGTAGCCACAAACAAATGCCAATTTTAAAGAAAAACATCAGGCTTTTGCACGTGATCTCTTTATTTAGTTAATACTGCAAAAAAGAAAAGAAAAAATAATTGCTTTGTGGTTGTGGTTGTTGTTTGTTTTTTAAAAATCAGTGCTACCAAAAATTAAATAAATACAAAAATTAAAAAGTTAATTTCGAGCCCAGTTTGATGAATAGAAGTTTAAACAAACAGCTTTAATTTGAAACCCAAATCATCCTAAACATTTTTAATGTCACCTTCAATCAAGATAATGCATCTTTGTTCAATAAGATACTACTTTCTTTCAGATAATCTCATTTATTTAACACAATTAGGTTCAGAATTGAGGAATTGGTAATACTTCTCAAGAAAAGCAAAGTTTTGCTTTCATTACTCTGAAATGACCTCTCTTTTCTGTCACCTACGCCACGTGGGCTCTGAAACTAATAGCCTAATCAGCAGCTATTTGGGATTGCTTTGGCAAACTTGCATTTAGGTTTGGCTCAGTGAAAGCTTTTTTATCCAAACCAGTGCAGATATTATATCACACTAAATATCATTCTGAATTTGGAAACATGTCACTTCACAGAAGGAAAAGTTAATGATTTTGTCTGACATTGTGTTTTTTTCTCTTTCCTCCAAATCTATCTGATTGCCCATGCTTCACAGTCATTTGTCTTATTTGAAGACATATCAAAACAAATATGACTTTAAATATATATTGCCATGAAAGAAGAGGAAGAAGAAGAGGAAGATGAAGAAAAGTAGCTTACATGAAATCAATGAAATCAAGACTAGATGAGATGGCCAGCTGAACACTTCATCCTTCCAGTGTTTATCAGACAGATGCTTTGGCTCATCTGTGCCTCACTGAAGCTAAAGATACTCATCCAAATTATCAATGCAGGCCAAGGGCACTGGAAGCTGGAATACATTACACGTCTATATAAAACCATACATACATGTGAAATAGTGATGGCCTTGAACAGAGCGTGACCCTTCGGTCCCTTTAGATTCACTGGTCCCTGAGGAGAGACTCAACCTACTTCAGTACAGCTCTGATTGATTAAAGACTGATCCCGAGTCATGTGAGGAGACATTACGATACAGTACATCATGAGTCCAGTCTTTAGAGTTTTAATTGATTAATTTCAGACAGTAGTCAAACAGACAATGCTGCAGATGTAAAACACCCTAAAACTTAATTTATTTATTTAACTTTTTACATTTTTTTTAATTTATTTAAATCCCTCAGATTTGGGCTACGATCAGCTTTTGCTGCCATACTAAGATCAACAAAATATTTTCAACAATCTCTAATCTCTAATGCAGACTTTTACTCTTTTCTGCCTTAAAAATGACCGATCAAATGTATAATTACACTGTAAAAAAACAATGTTATGTTTTCATGCAAGTGAAATTAATGTTAAGTTAGTACAGCTCTATTTGACTCTGTATCTTATACATATATGACTGCACACACTTTAGTTTTCATAAAACAGAGGCCCGATTATTGCTGCAGTGTAATAATAATTTCCACTGAAACCCTCCATCTGGGATTCTGCTGATGTGCTGTGCTTTAACGAATACTAACAGGATCACCGACTGACTTTTTAACTTTTAATGCAGCAGGAATTTATAACCCCCTCACCGTGTTTTGCAGTGAAGTCTAAAAGATCGATAGAATTCAATAGCAAAATCCTACAAAAGTAGACCTGAAAGTAAAACAGACACAAATGTATAAGGTGTCAAACCTGAAGTGATGCAAACTTATATTTTTAGTGTTGGTGATGAAGAGATTTTTTTTTTCACGGTATTGCACCATGAACATTGCATTTATTTTAAGTCTCGTGTTTGTTTTTTTTTTACTTTTGCTACAAACAATATATGTGCAAACAATTAGTAGTAAAAGTAGTAGTAGTAATGCCCATTTCATATAAAATATTAAAATATGCATTTTTTACAGTGAACATTTATTTTACTTCTGTGGAGAGTATTAGATCGAGTAACAGGCAACCTGTAAGGTCTGGTGTTTTGTCTGGATGGCCTTCTAACAGCAAGACCTGAATTTATTACTGTTATTACAGTATATTACGCTATTGCACAGCGACATGTGTCCTTATCGTACTACAAGCTTCCAATATGAGAGAACCAAACAGAACGATCTTGTATTTGAACATGCAGACCAAGGTTTTCATCACTACAGTAGTAACTACGTGCACTAGATCATTGAATTATTTGCAAGTTTGGAAGTCACAATTCCAAATTGATGCATCTTTTTCTGACTTTTCACTCCCTCAGAAAACAGCAAGCTTTTTAATGCTAATTCAAGAAAATAAAATGACAAAATGAGCCATTCAGCTCCAGTCCTAGTGCCCCATTAGCATGCAAACAATTCCCTGAAAGGTTTGTCATCAACCCAGGAAACTGAGGGGAAGTCAATCACCTTTTGTCTTAGACCTGCAATTCTGCCTCGTCATCTCGCTGTACTCTCTCGTTAGATGATTTACTGAGGCGGGGACATCTTAAATACAGATCATTATTATTCTCCTGAAGACACAACAGGATGATTTCTGAGAATCTCTAAAGCACTGGAGCATTACTTAAACAAGCCCTTCATCTTCTCCGTCTGTTTGCACCCGGTTTAGGGTACATCCCGAATATCTGCCGCGATTACGAGGCCAAGTGGGATTTCTAATAGGCGACGCTTTTTAAAATCAGTGTTGGTTCATCGGATGCTTCGGTCAATAGCGAGTGAACGACCTCTACAAATGTTCAAGAGCTTTTCATAAAGTCTTGTTTCATTACATCCTCATTTCATCCTAATTGAAATGTTTTGGCTCTTTTCTTGTACTCCTGATGATCTCTACTCCCGAAGGTCTTCATTGTCCCTGTGTTGCTATTACAAGATCCCTAATAGTACTCCAGATTTTGAGCTGTTGTTTGAGAGATCACCTTCAGACTTTATTACACTAGAAGATTGGGAGGAGCACGCCGTGTAATTACCTCTAGAGACACGCTGTTAATTAATAAAGCTCCTTTCCTTGACGTCTTTGTATGGTGTCATTGGCTGGGAAGAGACGGCAAGAGGTGGTGTGATACCGCAGATCTAAAAATAATCATAAACTGCCCTAATTTCACCAATTCTCATGAAATAGATTGAGCCACAAGTTGTTTTGAAAGAGCCAACCGTGTTAAACTCATCAAGTGTTATTTTGTTTTGTAAAAGAAATTGCTTCTCTTGTTCACCATTGGTGCATTAAATTGAATTAAACAAATGCTGTTCTTTGTACTTTCTGTTCATTAAAGAACTTTGGGTAAAATTATGTAGTTCTTTAACTACACTTCATTAAGGAGAGCCACCATTTTCAACTGTGATAATAAAAAAACTGTTTTTTGAGAAAGACAGAGTGTGTTCAACACATTTACGGAGGACTGATTCCTGAACCTGACAGACCAGTCTATGCTTGGTTTTGCTCAGAGACTAGAAAGTGAAGCAACTCTACCTCTGCAAGAACAGAGGTCTGGTGCTTCTGACTCACAACCTTTAAATAAGTTACGTTTTCTTATTAAAAGGACCTGCTACTTACTACTCGAATGTGAGATTTTGTCATTGAAGGGTAACATTAATGCTTGTTGTTTGTTGTTTTCTCAATCACAGTACACTGGATATCTGGCCAATCAGAGTACACCTCGCTTTTTTGGAACGATGAGCTTTGTACAAATCGGCCTGTTTCAGGAGGCGGGGCTTAGAGGAGAAACAATAAATAACAGTTCAGGAAAACCGCATAAACACATTGCATTCCACCAAATACACAAAATAGTGTTTGACCCCTTTAATAATACTGTAGATGCTTTGCTTATCCTGTTTTCAGAATAAAGCCAACTGCTACTATCGGTTCTATTCAAGATTAGCAATTGTCACAAATAAAAGCCTGAATAACTTAAACATTACTGTAGCTTACACAGTCCAAAGACTACATTTTGGCAAATGTTTCATTTTTCCAAATGAAGCTTGAAAATGACTAACTGCAAAAATCTCGAAAATTTAAAAAAACATTGCATCGAGTATCTTGCCCTACAAGAACCTAAAACTTTATTCTCATCTGAAAATGTGGCTGGAACAAATCTTAAACTTGCTGTGACTTCTACACAGTTAACTTTGCATGATTTGATTTGGCCGTACCCTTGCTAACAAGAAGTTCCTCCACAATTTATCGATTTCTCATGAGTGTGAACATGGCAAAGTGGTTTTCTTTTCAGAGGCAAGTTCATAAAGTGGCCGGTTTCCAATAGCAACGGTGCGATTGTTCGGCTTCACAGCTGTTAATTTGCTCTTTGTACGAAGAGCACCGCAGTCTTCTTTCACATCACATGCAACACAACGCACATATATTCTTCCTTTACGGTCAAACAACGAGGGAGGAAATGATAACAAGATCATTACTGTTTATGTTTCTCTGGAGGGCGTCTGCAGCATGGAGAAACAGACAGAGTGAAATCCAACTCATACTGTACGAGAACTGAAGCTTGCACGCTTGATTTAACATTCATTATTTACCCTAAAACTCTCAGATTCAACAGAGAGACTGCCGGAGGAGATGAACCTAATTATCCAGGGAAAAATCGTTGTCATCGTCTTAGCCTTTTTCTTATGATCATTATAATTATTTAAGTGTGTAGGGCACAGAACAAGGACAATGTCTACAATTAAAGGCAACAAGCTGAGCTGTTTTAATGAGGCCTGCAGCTAGACATTGTTCGTCCACATGCTGCCTTCACAGAAACGCAAAATGAGTCACAAAACTGGATCCCACTCGGTGGTTTTGAGAAAACTGCTGGAGATTTTAAAGAAGTAGATGTCTTAATCATAATTTAAATATAATTTACTCAAACCTGCACGTTTTTTTTTTTTTCACAAACCTAAACTCTCAGTACATGACTACTTCTGTGGTTTAATTATAGTGTTTTTGGTCATTTTGGGGGGGCTTGATATGGAAAAGAGCTGTATCCAGATTCTGGTTTTGGAATGATACCAATTGATGGTAACACTTTATTTTAGGCAATCTTAACTAGTTGCTTACTAGCATGCATAATACTAATATTAGCCATTTATTAGTAGTATTTAAAGACTTATTCTACATACCTAATCCTTAAACTTAACAACTATCATGCTAACAATTAAAAAGCATCAAATTAGGAATTTATTGAGGGAAAAGTGAGCATATCAGCAACCATTCCTTTAAGTCATTATCCTCAGGAAAGACAAATATCTGCAAATATTCGCAAACCAAACCATGTAGAAAATGCTTATTTTGCACTTTAACAAGGGTGAGCTTGCAAATTTGTATTTCACTAGTTACCACTACCTCTGCGATAAAATAGCGTGTTTGGTGAACTGTCCGGGGGACAGGCAGGGAGCCCAGCGGCCTCCAAGCCCTAGGAGGTTTAACCCTCTAGGAGGCTAGGGTTAACAGATGCTCGGAGCCCAGCCTGGTCCCCGCGTGCCCCCCGAAGGAAGTGGAGAACTTGGAAAAACGAGGGACCTTTCGCGAGGGTCGGCTTTAGCTCGGGTGGCGGAAGGGGAGGTGGAGGAAGACAAAAAATGCAGAAGCCGAGGATAGGGAGTGAGCGGTATTTAAAGCGGAAGAGGAGAGATTCGCAGGGTTATCAGTAATAAGGAGATTGTTGGCAGCTGCGATCGTTCGTGCGTGCTCCTCCTGAAATTCGATTAATTGCTTAATCGTCATTTAATATAAAACAATACAGTGTTGAAGCAAAACTTTTTTCAGAAACTGAGCCTAACTGTATGTTCCTCTGGAACATCTCAATCAGTATAGACAGGATAAACAGCATGGAAGAGTATTCAGTGTGTGCATAGCAATTCAACCATAGTAAACTACAGAAATTGTGTTAGGAGGAGGAAAAAGAGCGTTCTCGTGCACCTCAAGGACTTGATGTTGCTTTAAAGGAATAATCCACAAAAGGAGAAATATAAAAGCATTCACACTGGCCTTTAAGCTACAAAGAAGCACCATAAAAGGAACTGAAAATACTCTAATATGATGTGTGAATTATGTATATAGTGCCTTTCTAAAGAGTGAAGTCAGCATAGTTAATTTGCAAAAACAGATTACTCAGTTTTTTACCATTACAGTATCATTGTGTATTTCAATTAATCTCAATCGAACCGCAAATGTTTTTTGTTGTTGTTGTTGTTTCGTTTTGTTGAGTATATATATATATATATATATATTTATACATAAAACATGATTTTTGAAAATGAATTAGTTATCTGTTTTTGTAAAAAATAATAAAAATAATATTCATCAAGGATGCATTAAATTGAGCATGTGTGCTTTTCAGCCGAGGAAAAGGCGCAAATTCAAGGAAAAAACGGGAACAGTTTCATTCAAGACGAAATACAGGGGTTCGTTCCAGAAAGCAGGTTACTGTATGTGACATACCCGGGTAAGTTTAAGGGTAAGTTAGTGGATAACCTCAACTTTCGGTTCCAAAAACGGAGGTAACTTTCTGGGTATGTATATAACCATAGGAACTTACTCTCTGAAGATAACCTGCTCGGTCACGATAAATGTGTGAGGAACAGACTTTTATAACAGACTAAACCTAGCAGACTAAAATCTTTCAAGTCTTATTCATGCACATTTACACACTTGAAACATCTCACCAGGTTTGACATCAACAACAAGTCACAGACCTTGGCCGGTGTTCAATCATATTTCATAACTTGCATGCCAAGTTGTTGACTGTGATTTGAAGCTATAATGGAGAAAAAGCAGTTTTGGTGAAACAGGATTTAAATGTTGATTTAAATCTTACTTTAGCTCATGCACAAGCCAAGGTCACTCCTCACTCGCTCTGTGGTTTTGCCCTCAGACGGTCTGTCTGGAAAGACCAAGGCATGACAAATATCCCAAATCTACACACAGGAATCTCAATTGTGGTGCTCAGAGTTTGGAGATATTCTATCAAATATACAGCATCTCATTAAATATTTAATACATAGCACTCAACACAAGTTATCATTACCATTAAAGACATTATCCCATCTCAAATGCACTCAAATCCATCCAAAACCATTTTACCTTCTTTTTCAGTAGAAAATATGCTCTTACAAACAATTAGTGGCATATTTCCTTCAAGTGCTCTGTGATGTTTCCGCTAAATTAGTAGATTAGATTACAAAGTGAGAGGTTAGGGGTAGATGAGCAGAGGAAATGCGTTCCTCCAGCCTTCTGTGTTAAATATGATTTAACATATGTGGACAAATTCAAACGGCAGACAGAAACCCCACAAACTGGTTGATTGCTGTGATGTGTTACAATTCAGAATGCTGCGTTACATTATCTAATAAAATAACTCAGGACTGCTGGTTTAGATGGACTCATGTCTCTGTTTCATGCAGCCTCTTTGGTCTTTTTATTTAGTCCAATTAAGGCAAAACCCACCCTGAAAAACTGGTTTACAAATCTGTAGTCTAAAATCAACAAGAAACCAGTGTTACTAATAAGAACTCAAACCACATTTGTGGGACAAAATAGAAAATTACTTAACAATACTGTAAATAGATTGAATAATAATATGAGGACTAAATTAGATGTATATAATATTTTTTACTATAAAATAAAACTAAAATACTAATGCAAACTCAAAATTAGCGAAGGGGGGGAAAATAAAATGAATTAAAATAATACTTATTAATGAAATCAAAACAGCTGTCAGCATAATGGTGTCAACATTTATATATATATTACTAAAAAAATAAAAATGAAAAAATAAATCTACAACACACATCTAAAACACTATGTGCGTGCAAAAATACGCTCTCGCGAGAATGGTGCTAAGTATAGCGCTCGTCAAGTACACTTTTGAGCCTTTGGAGGCGGGGACCAGTTGTCAGATTTCTCCGCTCTTGTGATTGGTCATTTTCAACACATACCGCTTGTCATGGCTTTAGGAACAGTGTGTTTGTGGGTGTTTTATTGTTTTTTTTTTTACATAATTAATCCTTTATTGCCAGTTCGTATGAATTTGTACAAATTACCTAAACCTAACCCCGCCCCTAAACCTACCCGTCACAGGGGTTTTAGACAAATCGAACTGTACAAAATCGTACAAGTGAGAACGTATGAATTAGCACAAATTTGGCACCTCGTACGAATATGTACCAATTGGTCATGAGACTGTGTTGGAGACTCGCTGACAATACATATAGCCTAGTGTAAAAAAGAATAATCATTTTACAAATAATTTCCAAATAGTTAAAATCTTTATATGTCTCAAAAAAGTTTCTAAAATAATGCAAACTACACTTATTATAATTACTATATTTAGTAAGTAAGATACTTATAATAAAAACTAAATTAACTTCTGCTTTCTGACTAGTTTGGTTTAATTACCCTCACAAAACCTTTGTGAGACTTAAATAAAAATATAAATTAAAATAAAATCTTTTTTAAAATAAAAGAAAATAAAGTCAAATCAAATTAAATTACATTACATTAAAGTGACATTTTCTCAAGGAACTAGAAAAAATAGTTGATGAAGATGAAGATTTGGCTCCTCTAAAAATGCCACCCTTTTAACAGATGTGAAATAACGTGATGGCATTTAGTAGCTTTGTGAAGCTGATGTCACCCAGCGGTTTACTTCCAGACTGTATCATGCTAATGAAGTGCATGACCTGTTGTTGGTTGTGTAATCGGGTTCCAGGCGAATGCCAGCGAGGCACAAACCCTGTCAACACCCCGCCGGGATGCACCGTATGAGGCTTGATATGAGACCTAATGCCAGCAGGCAATCTCATACCAGACAGACACCAACGTGTCATTAGGGGCTAAATAATTGGCACAGGACAATGAGCTACAAAGGGTGTTTTGATCTAAAAGGTCCTAAAATGGCACTCAAAGAAGAATATGTTCCGTTTCTACACAGGTAGCAGATGAGGACCTAATGTCAATAACTCTATAAAAATTCAAAGCCACGTAAGTGCTGTCAAAAAGCCACTTCGAAACTGCTGCAATTGAGAGGCAGTTCACGATGATTGTATGTTTTAAAATATCACTATATTCAATCTCTGATCCTATACTGTATCTAGATAGAGAGCATCAAAAGTACACTCAACTAAAAGTCTGCAGTCGGTATAATGCTTTCTGAGAACATAATTTTGGTCAAATTCTAGAGGAGCGTCACAAATATCCTTCACAAAAACAGTCCGAGAATTCTATAGCTAAAGAATCAATTAAAAATAAATATTGTCTAAATAAAACTAGATATAATATTTCATAAAATGCTAGAAAGCAATCTAAAATAAAACTGAAATACTGAATATACATATAATACATAAAAATCATTCAATCATTTTCACTATTGTACATAAGCAAGATAAGATTTTTATTTATCTTTTCTTTTTCTTTTTCTTTTTTTATGTCACACTCCTGCAAATGAAATAGTTATATTGGAATGTGTTTCATTTGATTTTTCAGACAAACCTTGACCCGTTGTTTTATGCAGTTCAGAAGAAAATGACTCCTCCAGGCACATTTATGAGTAATTACTCTCGGATGATGTTGTTTTCTCAGTCGCTACATCCAGTCATAATGCACAACATCTACAGCGGCAGTCTTCAAAGATCTGTTGATGTTTTACTTTAACAGGTAAACATTATGATCTTGATAATCACACATAATTCGCGTTTTCCTTTCATTTCTAGACCGCATCTTCACATCTCATGTATAAAAACTTTTCATTAGAAACCTACAGAACAGCAGAGACGCAGAAAAAAGCAGCAACATTGATTTGTACAGGTGAAAATAGCAGCATATGACTCATAACTGGAGTCTGTGAGCGCTGAGTCTGTCAGTTTACCAGCGAGGCTTTCGTCTGACATTCTCCCTCCTGTCATCGTACCTCTGACTGTCTGTTCACTTACTATCCACCCAAACATCAACACAAGTCAGACAAGACCTAAAGCTCAAAGAAACTACAATTTATAAACATTTTACAACATTCAACAGCGCCATACGGTCTAAAGGTTGATTTTCTAATATTTACTATATTAATATTATCAATATGATCTATTTTTTATAGTTAATACATATCTATATCTAGATCTATACTGTAGATACATATACTTACATTCATTTAAACTACAATCAAAATAAAAGTTTGTTTACAACATTTACCATCTACTTTCTATTTTGTTATTTATTTACTTACTGTCTGTTCCTAAATGACTTAAGCCATCATCTTTATCCCATTTTAACATAATTGTAATAATAATATAAAGAAGAAGATAACAACATTATATTAAACAACATAACAACATTTATTTATTTATTTACTTACATTTAATGGTAGGCTTAGGTTTGTTAATGGTTTTAATTACATGGATCTGTTCAATATTTAACATTAACTTAGATTATTAAATGCTGTGAAACACGTCGTAAGAAGGGTTCAAAAAATGAGACTAAAACATTTTGACACATGAAGCGTCCAGATCTCATCCAGCTGAGTTTCTGAGAGTGGAGATCAGTAAGCAGGTCCAATATCATCAAGCGGGAACACAGGAGCTCCGCATCAGGTCCATGTGGTGCAATCTGGATTTATCATCTTGCTTTGAGTTAATTAACTTGCACACCTGTGTTAACTGTGCTCCTCTGTGAAGTTACCACTTCTTTTTTAACCATGCTAAAAATATAGAGCTAAAAATAACTTGATAGTCACAATACTAGGTCAAAGTTTATAGATGGTGAAATGCCAACGGATGAAATAAAAAATAATAGAGGCTATCGACACAGCTGAGGGTCTGGGTCAGAAACAGCGCCCTCCAGTGCCTGTGCCCCTCATGGAATACAAAAAAAGAAACAACCTCCCACCCATGTCTCCCAGCAACTGTGTGCTGAACTCACCACGTGTCTGCCAGTCGTCATCGTGGCTGGAGGATCCCTCACTCTGAGAGTCCCGGACTCCGCCTCTGACTCGTAAGCTCCACCATGGCCCCTAGCTCCCTCCTCTCCACCGTGGCCCGTCAGTCCACCAGGCTCCATTGTCCCTCCGGCCCTCTCAATCTCCTCCCTCTCTCCAGCTCCGCCTCAGTCCTCTGTCGCTCAGGCTCTACTGCGGCCATCTCCACGTCAGTTGCCAGCACCATCTGCTCTGCCTTGGCCCTCCGGATCCTCTGTACTGGCCTGGATCATTTGCTCTCCATCTCAGCCTCAGTCTCCTCCTCCATGGCGTCCATGGAGCGTCAGCTCCTCTGTGGGACACCATCATGGCTGTGCTCTGGGTCCCACCGAGTTTCTCCTGCTCCAAACCCCTCCTGTTTCCTCCCTGGCTCCTCCCTCCCTCATTGCCACCCTGGACTCTAAGGGCCGTCCTTCTCCTAGACACCTGACCACCTCCTGAACCTCCTCCAGACTACCTCTTATTCCCTTCTTTTTGTCTACGCCGCGAGGACGCGGCTTCCGGGAGGGGGTCGAACTGTAAGGCCTCTGGGCTATTTGTTATTGTTTTTATTCCCCATGTGCTCTGCCTCTGTTAGACCTAGTTTCTGTCTTCAGTTAATTGTGTCATTATGTTCAGGTGTGTCTTGTCAAGTATCCATCATTGTCCTTAATATTTAAGCTGTCCTGAGTTCAGTGTATGTCGTCTGGTTTTAAGGTTTCTTTGTATGTGGAATACCCTGCCTGTCTGTTTCTCTGCCATGAGGATTATTAAAAGATTGTTCATGAATCAAATCTCTGCTCGTGCTTTCCTGCATCCACATTGCGCCATATGTACACTGCAAAATAACAAATAAATTAAAAAAGCAAATCAGCAAATGAATAATCAAATAACAAATATAACTATAAAACTATAAATAAAAAATATATATATATATGGCAAATAAGAATATACCAAATAAGGGAGCAAATAAAGAAAATAAGCTAGTAAACAAACAAACAAAAATAAATAAAACAACCAAAAACAAACAGAAATATGCAAATACACAAAGAAATAAAAAAATAGTATCGATAAGAAAATACACAATTTTAAAAACAAAACAGCAAAAATAGACAGCAAATATAGCTAATATATAAGCAAAGAAAGAAAGACAGCAACCAGACAACCTTGGTTTGGAGATATGAGTCTGGATTTATCCAGATGAAAAAAAAAAAACAATCTAAAAGCACCTTTCCTTGAACCCATGACCTTTACACTCCCAGCGAAACACTGCACGAGAAACCCGTCAGAAAAGCTTATTTAGATCTATTTAAGTGTTTGATCCTCTCTAACACCACCATTCCTTCCCAGAAGCCTTGCATGAAGGTCTTTTGCCTTCTTTTCAAGCACAAAGTCTTAAACTCAATCCCAGAGCCACATCATTCCAGCAGGCCTTATAACTTAACCTTGACACCTCGGTGCAACCTGAAAACATACATCTGAACAAAGAAACACAAGAAAGAGCCAGACAAAAGGGCATACATACAAGTCCATGCAACCGTCTGCTTCTAACACAAACTCGGGAACCGTCATCAGCTTCAGGTCTCTGGAGAAAAGGTTGTGGCAGTCAATGTGCCCTCTATGAGCATAAACCCTCATCAGCAGTCTGATAGCAGGAAAACATCCGTGCCAGCAGAGTCTGAATCCTGCATACCCAATGAGTTTCAACCAACAATATGCCAGAAGACTCTGCACGCCGTGGCTATTTCTGCTCGATACGTCCTGACAATAGTCAGTGATGTGCATTGTACAAGCCTCTCAGGGAATAGATCCCCTTAAAAGATATATAGCACACCCTTGAGAACATCTTCTCATGGTTTCCAGTTGATATAGCACATATTTTTAATGCGGTGGAGAAAAAAAATAAAGAAAGAAAGGGTTATGTAAATCACACTTCAACAGGTACTTGTGACTCGAATGTAAACGATTCATTTCACCTATTAATATTTAAGCAACAAAAAAAGCAGTTAAAAAAAGAGGGAGAATATAAATATTTGGTATTTTTAATAGAATATTTTTTCTTCAAAATGTTTTAATTACTTAAAATTGAAATTAATTAAATTAAGAAATCACATACAGTGTACATATATAAAGTGTTTCAACATTTGCACACACACACACACACACACACACACATAAATATTAATAAAAAAAATAATAAAATAAAAAAATAAAATATATATATATA
>JAUMHG010000033.1:16920791-16931902 GCA_032359395.1 Enteromius anoplus
TGGATCCATGTTCTCATTCTGTTTACGTCAAATTCTGACTCTACCATTTGAATGTCTCAACAGAAACCGAGAATCATCAGACCAGGCAACATTTTTCCAGTCTTCAGCTGTTTAATTTTGGTGAGCGCGTGCAAATTGTAGCCTCTTTTTCCTATTTGTAGTGGAGATGAGTGGTACCCGATGGGGTCTTCTGCTCTTGTAGAAGGTTGTCCGTGTTGTGGCTTCACAAATGCTTTGCTGCATACCTCGGTTGGTTATTTCAGTCAAAGTTTCTCTTCTATCAGCTTGAATCAGTCGTCCCATTCTCCTCTGACCTCTAGTATCAACAAGGCATTTTCGCCAACACAGGACTGCCGCATACTGGATGTTTTTTCCTTTTCACACCATTCTTTGTAAACCCTAGAAATGGTTATACGTGAAAATCCCAGTAACTGAGCAGATTGTGAAATACTCAGACCGGCCCATCTGGCACCAATAACCATGCCACGCTCAAAATTGCTTAAAGCACCTTTCTTTTCCATTCTGACATTCAGTTTGGAGTTCAGGAGATTGTCTTGACCAGGACCACACCCCTAAATGCATTGAAGCAACTGCCTTAAGCTTCTTCTCCGAAATGATTAAATGAGTAAATCTGTTTAGATTTAACAATCTTTGATCAAAAGTCAGACGAGTAAAGATGAACTCAGTCTACATTCATTTTATATTTACTTTGACAACTAATGACTCATCCATGTCTACCTTTAGAGAAGAAACTTATAGAAAAAAAGAGAGAGCTAAAAGAAATGTCCTAACTCCTCCTGATCTCTGACAGAGCAAGAGTTTCATCTGTGTCATGAAGCACAAGTGTCTTTTGCCCTCAGATTCACTGCAGCAGTTCTTCAAGGTTGTTTTAACATTGAAGATCATTGAATCCTCACCTTCTTCACAGGAGCAGTGCAGTTATTATGACTCCTCCGTCAGCAAAAGTGATTAAACTAATCACCTGCAATACTCCCAGAGAGCTCAGACGGTTCTCAAGTCATGCCTCATTGAATAAAGAAATGACAATTAAATGGATTTTATAACTTAAATAAGATGCATAAAAGCACAGAGGAGAACCGTGTCACTCCTGATAAGACATTCATTCATTCCTGTACGCTTGCACTGTACAAATCAATATATTTCACTGTTTATCTCCCCTTTCATGAGTGTAATTCAGTACTGCAGTCAGGTTTGTTCAGTATTATTAAATAACTACAGCGACAAAACACTTTTACAATATGAGGTTGGTAGAAAATGATAGTCATCATTATTTTTTAGCCTTTAAAAGATAAAGTGGATAGCAGCTGAGATTATATAGTTTTAGAAGAATTTGAAGAGAAATTCAAGTTCAAGTTCACTTTATTGATATTACATTTTTCTCTATTAATCCTGTTAATATTTGACATTAATGTGACTACTTACTTTTAATTATTATCTTCATTAATACATAATAATTTTATGGAAGTTATTTATGTATGTGCATATATTTATTTATTCATTCTATGCACAGAAAGGTTTGGGGTCAGTCTTTTTTTTTTTTGTGAATAAATAATTTTATTAATCAAAAATTCTTTAAATTGATGAAATGTGACAGTAAGGACATTTGTAATGTTACAAAAGATTTCGATTTCAAATAAATACTGTTCTTTTGAAGTTCCAATTCGTTAAAGATTCCTGAAAATTAAAACTTATCACAGTTTCCACAAAAATATTGGGTGACACAACTGTTTTTTAACATTGATAATAACTGGAAAAAAAATTTGAGAATCATGTTAAAATGATTTCTGAAGAATTATGTAACACTGAAGACTGGAGAACTGATGTTGAAAAGTCAGATTTGATCACATAGATATATTACATTTCACCATATATTCACACAGAAAACAGCAATTTTAAATTATAATAATATTTCACAATTATTACTGTATTTTAATCAAAGAAATCCATCCCTGGTGCACATAAGAGATGTATTTCATTAAAATGCTTACCAAACCCCAAACTCCTGAAGGCTTCTCTGTCCTGTCATCTCACTTAAAGCGGCCCCAAAAAAATATGTAAAAATATAAATGAGGAGTGAACGTGACCTTATGGGTCTCTGTGGGTTCTCCTGGCCCTCACTGGCCGGATGTTTTCATTGAATATCTGCTTTCTGATGTGAATACAAAGCGCAGCGCGATGTGCGAATGAAGCCCAACAGCACATCACATCTCTCACAGGGGAGCAGCTCACGATGAGCTTCAAACAGGTGGACGGACTGATAAAAAGCTTTCATTTATATGTAAATCAAAAGGGTGACCAATCAATTATTCTCATTTGAATAAAGACTCCTGTCCCCTACGCCCCACTGGACCATCGATTGGACTGCTAATTCCAGTCATGGATCCGGCTGGCTTCAGCGACAGACACTCAGAGACTGGAGAGTCCTAGTCTTTAGACCTGTTTGAACTGCAGCTCTCGGACAGAACGCAGGCTGAACTATGCAGATTGGAAATCCATATTTGGACGAGAGCTCTGTGATTGCCACATGAGATTCATCATATGTCAGAGGCAAAAACGAAGGGTTGAAAATATCACAGATTTCTTAACTTGTTGCCTGCATTTTTCACTCTTCACTCTTTACTGACCTTTGTCTTGTGGATTATTTATTTATTTATTGAATGCACTTAGATTCCAGGGCAGTGAAATTCTTAAAAAAAAAAAAAAAAATTCAACAAGATGCTCGAAATTGATCAAATGTGACATTTATAGTGTTACAAAATATTTCTATTTCAAATAAAGAAAAATGTGTGTTTTAATTAATAAATTAGTAATTTTATTCAGCAAGGATGTATTACACTGATGTCTTAAATGCGATTAATTTCTAAATTTTACTACAACATATTACAAAATATTTCAAAAACATCCACTTATTAGTTATATTTTAATTAATTGGTGTAGTGTAGTATTATTGCATTTTTTTTCTTTTTTTTTATAAAAAAAAATGTCTACACAGTTTTAAAATTTAGTTCTTTGAGCACTTAAACTTCCTAAATCATTATTTTATATAAAATTATTTAGATTCTAAAATGTATTTTATTTTAAATAATTACAAATGTTTAAATGTGTTTGTATGGTTTTAGTTTTGGTTAATAATAACCCCGCCACACATGCACTCTGTAACGTAGGACACGGGTACATGCGGGTCTATTTGCATAAACTCTTTATTGGGTGGTAAGCAAGCTGGGTCAAAATCACAGGCAAACAGGAACAGAGGAGATAGAGCAGCTTCATGGTCAATATAAACAAGCGAGAAGGTGGAGACAGGCAGCAAACAATCAGACTAAAGCAAAACAGGCAAAGGGTCAAAAACACTGAACTCTAACACGGAAATAATGTTTGGAAATGTAACACCAGGGGCCTGTTCCATAAAACAAGTTTACCAAATAAGCCTGGGTTTTGGTAAACTTGTTTTATGGAACAGGCCCCAAGGAATACAAGACTTCACGACGATCTCAGTTTGGTGAGTGTTTAAATGCAGAGAGATAATGAGTGTATGGGTGTTGTTAATTGGATGCAGGTGTTTGATTAGTCCAGGTGTGATTTTGCAAAGGATGTTGGGTAATGTAATCCAGGTGACAGTCTGAGATGGGCAGTCTTCATGAACCAAATCATAACGCACACACACACACACTCATTTTTGAGACATAAAATGCAATAACAGTAATAATAATGATAAAACATTATTTCTTTTGAGTTTTTAAAGTTTTTTTTTTTTTTTTTCAATGGTTTTAGGTTTAGCAATAAAAATTCTGCCACATATAACTCTTTCTTATGTGACATACATTTGTAAGTTCTGAACTGCAGTCAATCAATCACGTCGCATGACTGAGGAGCTCTGTGTATTTGTGCTGCTGCAGTGACACATAACAGATGGTGTGCATCAGGGTCAACAGAGACGACCTCAGCCTCTGCTCGGCCTGCTGGGAATTCGGAGACCCCTAAACACACAGATCCAACTCCAACTATTCATTCACACAACATCAGAAGACATTTACAGCTCCACTGCTGCTCAGGAACAAGAGAAAAGACACATGAGATGTCAGGGTAAATCACCCTGATGCCATCTGCTCTGATCAATGAATTAATTAAATATAACATCTATGCTAAAATATTATATTCACTGTATATATAATACATATACTATATAACATATTCACTGTAAATAGTATCTCCAACTGATTCCTTAAATAACTTGTTTCTTTTTGAATTAATGAACAAAACTAGTTTTGTTGGTGTAAATTAGTGTACGTTTCAGTGCCGTTAATTAAAAATTAAATATTTTGTAACTTGAATAAAACCAGTTAATTTTAATGTTACTTTTTTTAGGTTAACATTTTCCCCTCAGCGTAGTTTAAATGAACTATAGTAATCTTAATCAATAATTTCAACAAATCAAAAATAATCTTGGATTGAACTGACTGAGGGAGAAAAGGATTGGAACATGGAAAAAAACCAAAACGTTTTTATGGCTCTCAAATGTACACATACTCTTAGTATATACTTGATTGCATGCATATATAAATAGTGTTGTAAAGAATAAATCTGCATTGCATTTCACCTGCAAGTCAGTTCCTGCATCAAATATAAAAGCTCTAAAGATTTCAACTAAAATAAAAAGTAAAAAAAAATATATAATAATATATTTAAATATATATATATATATATATACGGCAGGAGGTCGCTCTCTCTCTCATAAATATAACTTATGTAACTAAAAATAACTTAATAAAAAATAACTATAATTGTAAAAAAATTCCCAATTAATTAAAGCCCCAATTAATTTTATTTGATACCTTAGGCACTGTCTGTAGCAGTCTAATGACTACAGTGAATGACTAATGACTACTTAAAACACATTCAGGAATATTAGTGAGGGAAGAAGCAACATCTTTCCAAACTTTCAGGTGAACACATTTAATATCTAGCCGACATGTGGCTGAAGGATGACGTGAGCAATGACTAACATCCACACACTGACTGACCTTGCTGAAAGAATAGCGAGTCTCTTTCTCTGGCAAAGCGTCTTGGCTTGTGACGGTCACACTGCTGCGGCAGGAGGTCGCTCTCTCTTAAAGAAAACATACACAAGTGCTTGACCAGAATCGTACCCACGGCCTGCCAAGTTTATTAGCGGCACCGCAAGAAGAGTTTCACGAGTTCCTCATTAATAATTGAATAGAGCGTGTTTGGCGTGCTGTCCGGCGAGAGGGCTGAGGGCTTGGCAGATTCCGAGCCCTAGGGATTTTAACCCCTTCACGGCAAGGGTTAGACTGAGCTCGGCGTCCGGCCCGGCCCCCAAACACCCCCAAGAGGAAGATGAGGTCTAAAGGCGGAGGGATGCAAAGAACCGGATCCCAGAAAAGGGGAGTTCGCTCTCTCTTAGCTCTGATAGGGTAATCAGATAACAGGGTGATTGGGGAGCGAGGGGTCACGATTAATCATTTCTACGTGCTTTTCCCGAAATTTGTTTATAAACATCATAAAGTTCACGACGTAGCTACACCTGTGCAAAGCCAGCTTTTTGAAGGTGGAAAGCTTGAGATTCCATTCAGTGTAGATGCGTGAATCCTCAAGCACAGAAACAAAGATCTGTAATAACGGATGTTGTGCAAGGAATCACGGGGTGTCATTGTCAGGATTTCACATGGCTTAGAAATGACCCAGAGCATCTGGAGCGGTTTGGTTTGAGTGTTAAGAGCTGTTTCTGGCATTGAGCTGTGATACTGATGTTCAATGTGTTAAATCCAACAGACGCTACCCAGCGTTTCTGCAGTGAGTGCAGTGAGATTCAGTCTGTGTTAGCTACCTTAGAACCGACAGGACCCAGATCTCTGAAGATCATCCAGAGTCTTCATATTTCTTGTGTTTTTTTAATTACTTCCTCACTTCAAGTACAGTACAATCATAACTGCTAATGATGTTTACAGCTGTAGCTTCGGAATGCCTGAAGGTTATCCAACACGGTTTTTAAAGGCAGATGACAATAAACCAATACCTAGAGAGCAGAGTGAAAACACTGCCAATAAAATACTGAGAAACATAAAACTTCTGCAAACTTTACTCAAAATGTACCAAAAATATCGGAAATAAAATGAGCACATCCTGTTAATCAGTCAATCAGGCACAAAGACAGAAAGCAGCTTTTGTTTTTCTCATACTGTATTTTTCCTCAAAAATAGCTATTTTGAATTTAAAATATGGTGTCGTTTACGTGATTCATGTTTATTGCTAAATTAATTTGATGAATTATCATTTTCTACATATTTAGGCATTCAAATAAAAATGCATTTGCGCAAATTACAATTTGCATTTATACAAAAAGTCTTTGTTTTGTTATTAATGATGATGATGATGATAATTATTATTATTATTATTGGTCCCCCCAAGCTTCAAAACACGGGTATTGCCTTGATTCCAGCTAACAAAAATATATTGTAAGAACATTGTTTTGCTAATGCTCCCATTAATTATGCAAGTATTATTTTAAATTATGTTTGAACACTCAAAATGTCCTTTTCTTACTTTTAATTATTTTGAAAGCATTACAGGAATGCTACCTACTTTAAATGTGCTGAATAAAAAATAGCAATCAGGGATGTTTAATTATGCTGCATATGTTCAGAAAGAAATGCTGCCTTACATGTGATGCAGCGTCGTGTAAACCCAATAAAACCTGTACCTCTGAGCTGATCTCTGACCTGATCTCTGAACTGATGTCACCCGGCTCCAGAGGAACATCCCACTCTGAACCCTCAGCGGACTCCAGCTCTTCACTTTATCAATGACTTGATTGATCGCTTGGGGCCGATTCCTCCACTCTGACATCTGAACACATCTGTATTAATCCCAGCACAGAGCACTCCGAGAGCAGAGCTGACAAAAGAGCCCAACAGAGAGGAATGAGCGAGAAAACGAGTGTCGCTTGAGATAAGCAGCTCCGCAGAGGGATTTCAGGACTGGAGAGGTCTTCATACCACTCTGAATGTATAGATATTTTTTGCATGTAAACTAATTATATAAAAGTGAAGTACATTTTTTAATATATATATATTTTTTATGATTACATAATAAAAAAACAAACAAATGCAGTGATACATGTACAGGTATATAAAGAACGTATGTGACCCTGGACCTGTATTTTTATTTTTTTATATTTTATTTTTTAGGATAGGACCCTATTTGGCCAAGATACAACCATTTAAAATGGCACAAATAAATAAATTAATGAATGAATGAATAAATGAAACAAATAGTTAATTAATGTATTTTTGGGGACATTTTTTTAAATGTAAATATGTAATTTAATTTTATGTATTTTTGATGTAAAAACATTTAAAATGTCATTTATTTATTTCTTTAGGATGATTTTTTTATCCACATAAGTGGAATGAATGAATCTGAATGAATTCATGTATTGTTTTATTAGTACTGTATTGTCATATTTCATATTTTTAGCAGCACTGTAAAAGTGTATATAATATAATTCTGTATATAGAAAATATAGTTTAGTGGTAGCAGTAGTAGCAGACTGTAGAAGATTAGTCATATATAACTGAATTTATTTCCCCCTCTTAACGGAGTATGATTGAAATAAACTATTTAACATTCAAAATGACAATCTTATTTTTCAGTCACTGAGACATCATGTAAAATAAAATAAAAAGGATCTCAAAAACTTAATGGAGCAAACCATGTCCCTCCAAGAGCCATTAGTAAGATCAAATCTATACGAGCAACCTAAGATTAATTAATACACTTCTCCAATATATCTGAGCATACAAAAAAACTTACTGTGATTAAGTTTTTAATCAGATAATACACTTGGATTTATTTGTATACAACTTGGATAAACAGTCCGAGGTTCACAACTAGGCAGAACAACGCTCAGAATTGATGGCCGAGGCAAATCAAGACTTTGCAGAGAAGCAGCGTTTGAGGTCTGACTTATATTTGTGTGTGTAATCAGTGAAACATTGTCATTAGTAGAAATGTAGTTAGAAAGTTGCTTAGTCAGAAAAATGTCTAAACTGGAGTAGCAAAAAAAAAAGTGCAACCAAAAACTATACAATGTTCAAATATAGTTTTGACTTGCAGTAAAAGAAACCAAAAATATAATCCCCCCCAGATTCATCATTAAAGCTTTTTTTTTTGAGAACGGGAGTGGAGTGGATTAAACCATGTGATGTTTTATCAGCACCCATTTACTGCAGAACATCCATTACAGAGCAAGTCATACATTTCTCCAATCCTGATACATGTTGGATGGTCTCAGCGTTGAGCACATTTGAAGCAAATTATTATTTTGGCTCGAACTTTTGCTTTAAAAGAAAGTTTTAAAATGTATTGTCTCTAATAATCCACATAATTGCACAAATTCAACTGAACCCTGAACATTTCTCAAATGACACCAGCTTCTATTAATACTGCATGTTAAAACATGTCGGAGTTTCTGTAACAATCATTATATATTTAGGTTCGCAGATGGCATCTCCATCACGATTGCACTACAGGAACCCACAGCAGGCTGGATGGCTGCAGTTAATTATCTCCAACAATCCAAGACGGACTGGAGAAAGATTGTTTCTGGTAAAGGAGGTCAACATGGTTAAACAATGCAATTATCTGGGGATTCTTAGTGGCACTTTCTAAACCAACTATTATGTCTTTTAACCTCTAACCCCAAGGATTGCACTTTGCCAGGACTCATCGCACATTTAAGGGCCATCCAGCAATAAAACAATGCCAGCCTTAACTTAATGTGCACTTTATACGTGTAGCTTCTGCATTTAATGCACAACAAACTACAGTAGCTAACTCATGCGGAAAAGGTATATTTAAACTGCCTCTCTAAATATGGAACTGTTAACTTACTATGACTCAATCAGTTCCTGGTATAGCCTTGCGTCCAAAACAAAGGCCAATAAACCTTCGCAGCAGTGTGTAAAAATTAAACTAAAATAACAAATGAAAGCTCAGAGAATTTGTGAAAGTGCCATTATTCCAGCAGCAACGGGGCTCCTGCTCACAAGCTGATTGGTTCATAACTACATGTGAATGATGAATCCTGGGACCCGAGTGAGCAAGATCGATTAAACTCTGTGGGATATTTAACTCATTTGAGCTTTGTGATTTCTTTGTGATCTTATTCTCCTGAAAAGTAAGATTTAAAACTAAAGCAAAACGGTAGAAAATGCATTTACATTTTTACAAAGGCACGTGTAAAGCTAGCTACACTTCAAATACACACTTCTTATCTATCTATCTATTCTAGTGAAAAATAAATATACTCAAATGCATTTTTTTTCGTGCTAAGCATTATACTAATTTATTTTATATTTATGTACTTAAAATGTCCTGCAATTGTACTTGTAGTATACTAAACTGGTATGCTTAAAGTCTGCTAAATTGGAACAACTAATTTAGTATTTAATGCACTTTAATAGCAAAATAGTGCTAAAGTCCAATTAAAGACATACTTATATTTTATTGTGTTATGTGTATTAAGTGGAATTAAGTGTATTTGAAGTACAGGTATTTGGCATTTAAAGCTTGATATGATTCAATCCTTGTTAAAAGTGACATTAAAACACATTGTAGACTTACAGTAATATTCGGGAAAATGTATTGTGCACAAGTAATATCCCAAGTAAAGTTTAATTATGATTTTGATAACCCAATTTATTGGTCATTTAATACAGAAACATTTCAGATCATTATCGATGTTGAAATCAGTCGTGCTGTTTCATTGTTTTGCTGAAAGCATGATACATTGTACCAACTGAGATTGAATGGTAGTTGCATTCAAGACAATCTTCTAATCACAACATATTTTTTCACAGAAGTTGTTTTGAGGAACAGTTTACCTTTAAGAGGGAAACAGCTTGTTAATGCTGCTATATAAAAGATGAAACAACATATGATTCATTGACCCTGTTCGAGTATTTGGCGATTAATCCAGAATAAGATCAGATATTAGGACCATCTGTGCCCAATTCAAACCAATAGAAACAGTTCAGCTTTTGAAAATGTGTTTTGGCACGCCATATGCCTGTTCATTTTCATTTATGCTCCTACTTAAATTCAGGCCGACTGAATGCCTACAAGCACATCATAAATTTATACCATAGCAGAGAGGTACGAAGGTTATGTGAAGGACAAAGTGTTTAGACTACATTTAAAGTCAGCTTCAAACTTAACTATTTACTTTTGCTAATACGCATATAGTGCATGTTATATTTAATAAAGCAACTCTAAAACATAAATCTTTGACACTTTTCATCATCCAAACCATTGCAGATCAGTAAAATCAAGTCCCACATTACAGTTTCTCTCTCTGAATATCAAATGGGTGTAAAAGTAAAATGGGTGTCAAATGGTGTCTGATGATGAATTTGAGCACAAATCACAACCGTTTTAATTCAAACTTAAAAATTCTCAAATAAAAAGCTCAAATGACAAATGTTTCGTGACAAACAAAAGCCTTGCATTATATACAGTACACATACGCACAGTAATGCAGACTCAGATCTTGCACAAACCAGCCCTCATCTTTCTCTGCGCCGCTGGGCTCTTGTGCAGACATCCCACTAATATTTCATAATGTGCAAAAAGTCTCCGAGAGCCGCATTGGGCTGGGAAACATGGAGCAACGTCCTAAAGTGTTAGATGATGAAAAGCCTCCAATACGTGGAAGCATTCATCATAATGTTGAGTTTAATGGCTTCTCTAAAGCTTCTACCTAGAAACGGCACAAAAGAGCAGAGAGAAATACATCAGAAACTACCCATTTACATGCAGCAGTCCTGACAAAAACATCTCCAGGGGGAACCGACGCTGTTTAGTTCCTGGTCTGTAGGCTGAAGCTACCATACTGTACTATGAAAGCACAGAGTGTTTTAGAGCATTGAATAGAGCACTGAAGCAATCAACTAATATTGTGGGGGATTAATGATGCTTACATAATAACTGTCACACTACTCGCTGTGTTGGCTCGCGCTCTCGCTTCCTCGAAGAGCGAGGCACGGAAGGCAGGACACGGAGGCAGGAACTCG
>JAUMHG010000033.1:16966159-16978762 GCA_032359395.1 Enteromius anoplus
TCACCGGTCAGAAGAGGAGCCAGCACCGAAACCCAGGCTTCCTGTGGCCATCTTTCGGCTCTTGCTGTAGCCTCAAACATTTTCAGAAAACTCTCCACGTCATCATCCGCCGTTAGCTTTGGTAGGAGGAGGCAGTTGATGAGACAGTTTTATGTCTCATCATATTTAAAAAAAAAACTGAAATGTTAAAAACATTTTCTAATTTAAATCAGTTTGGCAGATATATAATGGTGCATTTATCTCCTCTATAAATCTGTATTTGTTTGTGCATTATGAACACCTTTTATCAAAAAATAAATATTCTACTTATTTGTCTGTATAAAATGTTATTTTTCAATAACATTTTGGTAATTAACAGCGTGCCACCATGCTGTTCAGTGATGTTTCCATTCAGGTTCAGGTCGTTTTCTTCTTATTTATTCTAACCTAGCAAGAGTACAACAGCCATGCTGTTCCAGCAGGGTGCTTGATGTGAAAATATCAAACTCTCCGTTCCACCTAGTGTTCCCGTTCAAAAGAAAATGTAGTGATCATTTGTCAGCGTTTCTCGTTCGTGGCCATGAGGCCGATCGGCATTGCTCCAGGTGTTCACAGAGAGCGGTTAGTCACACGGGCATCCTCCAGGCTGTCTGACAGCAGTGATGGAGAGCCACAGATTTAGTCTTAGCCAAATAGGGCTTTAGTGAATTCCCACTGTTCTCCTCTCAAAGCCCTGAGCCCTGCTCCGGTGATTAGTCCACTTTCTTTAGAGCGGGACAGTGTGACAGGGACGAGTCCATCATGGATTGACCCTGGTTCAGCTGATGTCAACACTTGGCCCAATGGAGCTGTTGAGTGTTGCAGCGCTGCCAAAGGTGTCCAAGGTACTCGTGGCGATGTCCAGAATAGAATATTGCCTTTTTTTAGATTAAACATTAAACATTTGGGTACAACGGGGCTATAGTCTGACATTAATGATTGCAGGAAATGTATATTTTCATTAGACGTTCATGTACAATGACACATTTTGTGAGAGAATCAATTATTAAGTGGTTTGATTTGTTATGTTGATACTAATGCTGTCAAACGATTAATAACGATTAATCAAATCCAAAATAATAAAAATAGATCAAATAAAATAAATACTTTACATTATATCTGTATGAGTACTGTGTATGATTATTATTCATATATAAATACACACACACACTGTATATATTGAAAATATTTGCATACTGTATTTCTACATTTATATTCATTTTATTATTATTATTATTATATTTAAAATGATATATAAATATAAATCATATTTCAAATCTACATGCTTCATTACTGTCACAGGACCTCACTATCTGCACATTACATTTTGTCTCTTGTTTTCTTTAACTTGTCTTAAAAAGTTTTATTAACTTTCAGTCTAAATTGTTCTTAAAATCAGAATTGCAGTATGTCTGTGTACAGAGAAACTACAGTATCATTAGTTTTATACTGAAAAACGAACAGACAGTGGTCTACAAGACTGAATGAATTGGCTCTTATTTGAGACTTACATGTGAATATTATAAAGTGTCCCCATAAATTAATATCCAATATGCACTATGTCAAACAAGGACACTTCTGGGAGATGTGCCAGAATGACACGGTCGTAATATTCTCTGGGCATCGTGGAGATAAGAAACTGCTTGTCCATTATTAAAATTAAGAGCCCCAGCTTAACCTAACGCATTTATTATACTTGACTTTTTGTAGTAGCTATTAAACACGGCTTTGTGTGTTGTCTTGTTGCATCCACAGTAAACTGAGTTACGAAAATCTCTGGATACAAGCAAAAGCAATGCTTTGCAATGCACTGAATGAACATGCATTCTATACTTGAACCTATAAAGAAACTGTATTAAATATTGGTGTCAACAAAGTAAAATGTGAAATATTATTACAATTTAAAATAACTGTTTTATAATTTAATTATTTATTTGTTGTGATCAATGCTGAATTTTTAGCATCATTACTGCTGTCTTTTTTTTTACATTAACATGATAATAATTCTAAAACTACACTAAATAACTCTTTGAGTGACTTTACAAGAGTTGTCTACATACATTAAACGCTGGACAGTCCAATAAAATATAATTGTAAACCTGGTTGATTAAAAGTTCATAGCTCCATTGGTGGCGAGGCTTGCAATGCTTTTGGGAGACCAGCCCAGGTGTTAATTGTATATTAACAGTCAAATACTTTATAGTTGAACATGTTTTTGGTGCTTCTGCTCAAACTGTATCTAAATATCTTTCAATTTAATAATGGTAAAATCCCTGTACTGCATGACCTGCTTCAGCACGCCTGTCTTCATCACGCTGCATGATTCCAGGAATCAATCGTGCACAAACGTTGCAGGACGAATTGGCCCCAAAAATGTTATACTCGGTGTTGGAGGTTTGTTCAAATCACTAACCCTCACTTTGAGCAGTGGTAGTAGCGATGCTTGACTTAGCAAACACTGCTAATTAAAAATAGAAGTCAGCTGAAACGGAGTGTTTAATTATATACCACCGCTCCTCCGGTTGGTTTCGTGATTCCCTCAGCTTGGATGTCTTCGCTCAAGCAGACCTCTTCAATAACCAGACAGTTACTTTCAGAGCTGTGTTGAAATCTGTCATCAGTCTCGACTTTGAAAACTGATGGCTGTATTCTGCCGTTAAGGCAGCAGAGAGGTTTATGACAGACACTTGCCCTTCACTATCCACTATTAAAGCCTTTAAATGACATCACACCTTTCTTAGTGGTAAATTTCTGACATGACAGACAGATTTTCTCTAGAAGTCTCTAATGCTCACAAAGACTGCATTTATTTAATCAAAAATACTGTAAAAGCAGTAAAACTCTTAAATATTTTTACAATTAAAATGAACTGCTGTCTAATTGAATATACTTGGGATGCACCGAAATGAAAATTCTTGGCCGAAACCGAAGACCGAAAAAGAGGAAACCAGGAAACCAAGGCCAAAAAACAGAAACGCCGAAAGAAATTATGCCACTTATTAGGACCATTGCATTTCTGGCTATGACTGTGTACTTACCTTACTAAAATCACGGCATTGCAATTCCTGAATCATCTAAGAATGGCTGATCATCTAAGGCAATGAATTCCATAATATTTTATCCTGACAGAGTCTACGCCGGCTGTGCAGACCATAAAGGTAAGCTCTGCAAGGACAGCCGGGCTCTTCTGACTCACAACCTTTTAATAACACCTCGCTTTTTTAGAACAATGAGCTTTGTACAAATTGATCCCTTTCAGGAGGCGGGGCTTAGAGGAGAAACAATAATGTACAGTATGTGGAAAATAATGTGGGTTTTTTTGTACCTTAAACCACATAAACCCAGTGCATTACACCAAATACACAAAATAATGTTCTTTTTAGCAACATCATAAAGGCAGATTTAAAATAGAACACTTTTATAGTATTATAAATCTATTCCCTGTTATTTCTGATCACCTGAATGCGTACTTACTGAATAAAAATATTATTATTATTTATTTATTTTTTTAATTGTACATAGGATAAGCCATGGTGAGAGCCGATGGGATGTAGATATGCCCACCTCACATCTGCTGAATTTTGCACTGTGTTGCTCGGCAGCCCTAAATAGCCTACAGTTCAGCTAATGATGTTATTTTATTTCTCTGAGGAATTTGTCTATGATTAACAAAAGCTTTTGTTGATCATTGGTGTGTTTTATCACACTGCTGTTTGAACACGATGAGCCACTTGAGGCTGCGTGTTACACCCTACTTTATATTGTGCCTAACACCTCTTAACCGTGATGAAAACATTTAGATTTTATTTAAATAATCTGCCGCTTTTGTCTTGTTCTGGCATGCTATAAATTCAAAGCGACTCTTAGAGCACAGAAACAACACCCTGTACCCCAATCATACTTAATGAGCAAAATGAAAACAATATCCGCCTCCATCGGAACAATAATTCCAATGACGCGCTCCATCAATGGCAGGAAAAACCCTTTTGATTGTCTGTGTAAGACATGTTGGGTTTCATGGGCCAATGCACTCTGATTAAAACATCTGTGCCGATTGCCAGAGCAATTTCACTGTGAAATCCCCGCAGAACATCAGCATTCGTCTTCAATTATTGTGCCTGCTGTAATTGCACATATTTCCATCTTTGATCACTTGCTTTCTAATGGGAAATGTGCAGCAGGGGCCAATAATCTCTGTAAGGAGCAAAGACAAGCAGCTGCTGCAATATTAAGATGCTACGTGAATGAAATGTGTCCTTAAAAGAACACTCTCGATGACTGAAAAGAATACGGTAGATTGGTTAAGGAGCCCGGGCAAATACAAACTCAACTAACCAAGTATTTAAGCATCTAATGTACTTAAAACTTGAGGTAACAGAGGCATCATGTAATGCTAATTATGATCCATATTCAGGCCACATGTGAACAATGCATCCACGTACTGTCTTTTTTTCGATCTACATGGCGGACCCTCGCGGCCCTCTTTATTTTGTCCGCCTGCAGAGCTGAGTTGAGTTCTCGATTGTTTCCTCCTTTATCATCTTCTCCCAGATAAAAGAGGAGGCGATGTCACACCTCCCAGGGCTTTCATCACTTTCTTGCCAGCTAATAATGACTGCGGTGCCACCTCAGAGGTCGTTTGAATTTTTTTTTTTTTTTTTTTTTTCGTCATTAGCCAGAGGACTGGCATCTCCTCCATACATTAACGTGTCCCAGATTCTCCATGTGTCGGCTTCAGCGCTGAAGTGAGTCTAAGAAACTGAGTCTGAGATTGTGACAACACATTAAATCAGCAGGTGCCAGAGAAAGATGAAGACAGGTTGGGCGAGAAGTTGGCTTGTGAAAAGACAAGTACACCTGCTGACCAGTAAAGCATGCTTTAAACCTGAGCTATTGCTCTTATATTGGTCATATAAACACAACATATAGTTCTGAACCCAATGACATGGTTTAAAAAGACAATGTTTACATGTCTGCTGCTATAGGGCATTGCTTTGCAGAGTTGCTACAGAGTTAGACAATGGCTAGATCTTGAATCGGCCAGAAGTTTTAATGAAAAGTTTTTTCTCAAAAAGGTTATTTAATTGTTGATAAATAAATGATGTATTTCCTAAATGTATTGATTTGTAATATATGTATTTAATTGTTTATGTTGCATCAAATTACAATTTATTTTTAGCCTAATATTTTATCTTTTTTCTTTACATTTATGCATGCATATATATATATGTGTGTGTGTGTGTGTGTGTGTGTGTGTGTTTGTTGCCATTTGCATTATTTATTTATTTTGTCTAAGTGTGATTTTTTTTATACATTTTTTTTTTTCTGTTTTTGCCAAGAAGCCAGAAAAACTCAACATTGCGTTTATATACAATAGTTATTTGTATGCTAAGTCTTAAATCAAATAAATACATGGGGAAAAAATATATATATTTATATATATATAAATAAAATTTATATACTGTATACACACACACTATAATGACTATTTCCACTGTCTCTCTGTGGCTTTAAAGGCTTCAGAGAACAACAGAAAATATTAAGCATATTAACATCAACATATTTTTTTAATTAATTTTATTAATTAATAAGTCAATAACCACATTTACATAGTTTTATACAAATTTCAAAGATGTCTTTTAAGCAAAAGCTGTTGAATTTGAATATTATGCAAATCGGAAAACCCCTCCTACGCAGATCATTTTCTGGAGGAACAGACTGTCTGTAAGACAAAGTTACTGTGATTCTTGTTTTGTATTCCTTAAACAGTTCCCCCCAAATTAATACGGTATTCCGGCAGCATTACAACAACTCACATTATTCTCCCAAAGGAGCTCCGTGTCAAACATTTCTTCCCTTCCCAGAATTCCCCTTGTGTGTGTCCTCAAAAGTGGCGGCAACATTCTGTAGGCAGCTTGTTTTTCTCCTTGCGGTGCCCTAATGTCATGTAACTCACTGAGGCTTGACTGTCAGGGTCGGAGTGGGAGCGGGCGGCTGTGAAACTAGGCCGCCTGCCAGCCATCTTTAACATGCACTTCCGGCAGCATTGCTTTCTAATACACCCGCCAGAACCTGGAAAGTTCGGCAAGCTTTGCGAGGCACTTTTTCTTATAGAAAGGTTCTTATTTTTGAAGACATCTCGCATCGGCTAATGCAGATCTGGCTGATAATTATGTTGATTACGGCTGACTTGGCAGTAAACAAAGTTGTTGAGTTTTGCTCGATTAAAATTTGAAAGATGTTCTGCTTAAAAAGTGGGGTCAAAAGATTGTTTGCTTGAATCCGATTTGATCCGTAATCAGCCACGTCTGGGTTTAATCATTTGCGTGTTTGGCAAGAGTCAAAAACATCCTCTTTTTTTTTTGCAGTTTAGATGATAAGATATTTTACAAATTACATGAGATTGAAATAGTTCCAAATCTAAAAGGTAGACATAACCATTGTGTGTTCTTTTAAGATGCAAGAATGCATATGTCTTTCTCAGAGGATGCAACTCCAAAATACACAAAGCAAAACTACATCAGTCACTTCTGAGTTTTTTATTTTTATTTTATTTTCAACAGCCAATGAAGATTACCTCTATTTGCTCAGTTATTAGTTCCATTTCAGTTATGATGCTCCTCTGTACAAAGTAGGTATCAGGGTTATTTTAGACATCTGAAACTAAAACTACAGCAATTAAAAAATAAAAAGGAAAATAATAGTACTGATACTGTAAATACAAAATAATTAACATTACTTGCTTACAAAACTTGAATCTTATTTCCAAAGTAAATATGGTTCTGAATCCCGGATTTTCCATGTGGTCTCTTAGACTCCACTGAAAATCCCTATTAAATTTAAATCAGCAATATCTTCAAGCAGCTCTGAATTCAGATGGTAGAAGTAATCCACTCTGTCAAAACAAGCCATTTGGACACATCACAGCCTAAGGGCTAGACCCATAAAATCAGATCTGACAATGTTTGTTCTGAAGTCCAGGTCTGCTTACTCGAGGCTGAATACTGCTAAATATTTCATGATTTGACAGTCTGTTTTTCCCAGTATCTTTGAGATCTGTTATGAATATTAATAGGCACATCTGTTTGTTCAAAATATATTTATAGATAATCACAAATGAAGAAACATTTGCAGTTAAATGTCTAATGAGGAAGTTCAGTGTAACCTCATTAAGAATGTAAACATAAAAAATGACAGCGTGAACCAAATATTAAAAGTTTCCCAACCTGTAAATTATATTCAAACAATTTGATTGAGCCATGAATCAAAACAAACTTCGTACTAACATGAGATTCTGGGAATGTATGATGTTGTTGAATTTATGAAAGAAATGTTATAAAAACAACTCATCCTGTCAGACTTTGTGATTAATAGATTCATACTTACTCCTGTTGTGACATAGTTGTTTATCCAAAATAACTTTTAAGGACTGTTTAATAAAACTAAAACTATTTTTTTTTAATCATTTAAGGAAATGTAATAAACTTTAACTTAAAGCTACTGTACAACTAAAACTAAAATTAAAATAATGACTTCCCGGGTCTATCAGGCTTGAAAAAAAGACGATCGCCATAAACAGAACGATCAGAGGCAGTGTAAATCAGTAGTTTTCAATCCTGTTTCTCATGACCAACCGCTCTGCACATTTTGCATGTGTCCCTTATCTGACACACTTATTTGAGTTCTTGGAGCTCTTTCCTATTGAGCTGATTATCTGAAACAATTGTGTACATTTGTTTTGATCTGATTGAAAACCAGATCATCAATGTAGATCATGTCTTGACAATCTTAAAACTGATTGGGATAAAGTAGGCCAGTCAGTGAGGGAGATCTCAACCTGTTGTTATGTTGTGAATAGATCGATAACCCGTCAAATATTAATACTTATGTGTGTGTGTGTGTGTGTGTGTGTGTGTGTGTGTGTGTGTGACATGTGTATGTGTGATTGTGTATATATATGTATTTACACTCTCAGAATTAAAGATACAAATGCTGTCACTGGGGCAGTACCTTTTTTTAAAAGGTACACTTTTCTCCATGTACTCTCTCTGTACTAATATGTATTTTACGGTACCAAAATGGATCCCTTTGGTACAAACATGTCCCTCAAACATGTACCACCCCAGAGACAGCTTTTGTACCTTTATTTCTGAGAATGTAGCCTGTGTCTGTGTGTTTGTGTTATATAATTAACAAAATGTACTTTTCTCAGTTTTTTTTTTTTTTTTTCACTCAAAATGTTGTGAAGCTGATTAAACCTACCTGCATTGAAGTGATTATAAAATGTGAACAAAGAGAAAAAAAAAAAGTTTTGTGTTTGTTTTAAATGCCTAGTTCTTTATTTTCATAAATAATATGTTCATGCATAGCAGATAATATTCTGAAGGCCATCAAATTTAGGTGAAAATTAAGACAGGGGCGTGTGGATCCATTCGCAAGCTCCAGATCAAGGTGGTAGTGAACCAGGACCATGGGGTAGACAAGAGAAATGCCCTCCCAGCCATCCCGGATCAGGCAGGTGAGATGCTTTCCAGGGAGGAGCTGATACGGGAACAAACAGCAGACATGTCCTCCAGGACGAAAACGACAATAGCAGCCCCCGTCAGGGAGGAACTGGAGACTGAGGTGACACGTGACAGAAACGCCTTCCAAGAAGGGGCTGGTAGGAGGCGCCTACCACAGGGCAGACTATACAGCACTGGAACAGAGGGTACAAAGTCCAGGGTGGAGCATGCGGGACGATAGACCAGGATGATGCAGGAGTTCAGAACTGACTTGACATGGCTGAAACAGGGAACACAAAGTCATTGTTGACAGTTTATTTTGGCCTGATAGGGCAGGCAGAGAGATTACATGGGGTTTTCTTTTGGCTGGTACAGGGCCGGACTGTGCTGATGACAACTGGCAGACTGGATTCTCTTGGATTGGAATCTGTCCTCCTGGCTGTACCTCAGGGTAACGACTAGGATCTGGAACTGGACTTGACTGTAGACTCAGAACTGGACTTTGTGTTTGATCTGTCTGTGGACTCGGAAATGGACTTGGTGTTTGACTTTGACTTGGCACTTGACTTGAGCTAGGAACTCGAGATGGGCTTGGAGCAGGGCTTGGAACATGGGCTGGGCTCGGAAACTATCCTCCTGACCATATTTCGGAAACAGGACTTGGAAACGGCTCTCCTGGTGGTAAATTGGAAACACTTGAACTTGAAACCTGGGCAACCACATCTGGGAGATTGTGCAGCCACTGGAGGAGTTCCCAGAGAATCTACAGGGAAACCCAACATCACTGGGGATTGTGCAGCCACCAGCGGAATCTCACCAGACCCAGTTGAGACGATTGACACCTCCAGAGGTTGTGCAGCCACTGATAAAATCTCCGAAATATTCAGGGATGAGGACGGCAGCTTTGAAGGTTATGCACTCCCCATCGGAACCCTAGGAGGTTTGATGGAGTGAACTGGTCTGAACTGGGACAGACTTCTGGACAGATGGGACCTCAGGCAGACTGTGTCTAGGCCTGAGAATGCTTGTTGCTCGCACTGACATCAGCAGAGGGGTCAACCGCACTGCACATCACCTTCTTAGAGCTCTATTGTCTTAATATGCTATGTCCACAATACTCGGAAACACCGTTAAAAACTAATTCAGTCTACGCTATTTTATAACTTTTATAGTTACAATCAAACTATACATTGATACTAAAATAACATTAACAACTTGCATATGTCCTTCAAAAACAGGCCAAAATTATAAAATGATCATCGGAAATGAGCTACAGTATTGAGAGCTATTACAAACATTGTATTCATTAAATTTAATTTACATGAGGAAAAGGATCACATTTACATGTAAATGGTTATTAATCTTCATAAAACTCAAACCCCAAAGTATAAGCGGCTTAAATCATCTGGATTCAGTCTGATTCATTCATTACAAAGTGCTTTTTGTGCCTGTTATTTCATGTGAAAATTACATCAAGCCTGACTAACGCAGTTTTTAAACAATGAGTGAACAGTTAGATTGATTTATTTTGCTTTTTATACAACTGTATTGCAAAAAAAAAATGTTAGTGCATTAGTGATTCAATTTAGCATGCTATTAGGATACCTCTACAATGTTTTTTTTTTTTTTTTTTCTAACAGCTGCAATGGATGTTGCCATTTGTTGTTACTGTATGGTTAATTTTACAATATATACTTTTGTGTCGTGTAAGAAAGAAAAGAAAAACATGAGGGTGAGAAAAAGATGACAAGACAGTTATTTTGGAGTGAATTAGTTCTTGAAAGCACTACTTTCACAAGGTATCCAAAAGCAGAATAAATCAGTAAGGTTTATGTTCTCCTGTTTCCAGTGCCATATGATTCCACAGCAGGGCGGCAGTAAGAACCCTGTGTATTTCATAGGGAGTCTTGTTTTCTCTTACATGTATCTTGAGTTAATTATTGTCTCAGCACCCCCATTTTCTCCACTGGGAAGTCCGCTGAGCTGCGCTGGGCCGTGTTACAGGCATTAGCACTTTAAAATGCCAGAGGTACTGTGCCTGCCCATCAGGGTTCTGCAGGACAGTGAATCTCAGAGCAGAATACAAAATAGTTCAGCTATAAGATACCAACTAGAAGATATACTGTAGTTCAACCAAAAAATTCCTGACATTTTTACATTAGATCTAGATGTGTTTGTTTCTTCATCTCAATTGGAGAAATGTGGCATTTCATCACTTGCTCACCAGCGGAATGGGTGCTGTCAGAATAAGCATCCAAACAGCTGATTAAACAGTTGAAGAAATAATGTGTAAGGGGATGGACTTGTTATTACTACGGAAGTGGAAGTGTTATGGAAGTGTTATTACTACATGGATTATGAACACATATTTTGGTCAGAAGCAACGGTTTAAAGTTAAAAACGTCTTAATGATAGATTTGTTTCGTATAGAGATCAATCTTCTGGCTTCACAAGATGCACAATTGATGGACTGGATTATTGTGGATTACTTGTGGTTTATTGTGATGTTTTTATCAGCTGTTCGGACTCACATTCTGAAAAGCATCCGTTGGTGAGCAACTGGTGGAATGCTACATTTCTCCAGATCTAATGAAGAAACAAACTCGTTTGCATCTTAGACGCCGGCCTGAGGGTGAGTAAAGTTTTTAAAAAAAAATGTATTTCTGGGGGAACTGTTCCTTTTACAAACTACCCCTTCCAGGATACAGTTTGAGCTGAAAACAGTTTGGCACGTGACTATATGTAATGCGTTTCTTTACACATTGTCATTCTCATTCTGTTTGTTCAATTCGGAAAGAGGGTGTTTTCAGAACAAGCGTATTTACAATTTCTTTCTGCGCGGATCATAGGGGATTGTTTGTTTACTCCATCAGATCTTTACTCTAGCCCACATATGAACTCCTGACCTGCTCTGGATTTCCCAAAGCTCAGCTGCCCTTCAGGCTAGAGGTAGATGCAGGAGGGGAGTAAAACATCATCCGCAGCAGGGCTGAAGTGGTAAATGAAGAATGTCGCCAGTGGGTGGTTTGATCACAAATATCTCCAACATAATGTCAGAAACTTTTCTGTGATCATCTATATAAAAGCGTGCAACTACTTTCCGCCCGCGCTTTCATAAAACGTATGATTTAGTTTATTGTTTACCATTCACAACATAACGAATAAGGGGCTGAACTTTTAACCTCATAGCAAAATTCTGAATTATGGAATTGCACCGCTATAGTAGCCGTGTTTCAGAACAATGTGGAGGCAGTTTTTAGCTTCCTTAGCACATATTTATCTCTTCCCACAATACAGACCAATAAAGAAATTCTCATCATAGGCAGCAAGTGGCATATTTGCAGCTTAAGAGCTTTGGTAATTTTTAATTAACCTGAATTAGCCGCGAATCACAAGGGAGTCCACACGTTGTCTCTGATAGTGTTTTAATGTTTATCACGGCACACATGCCACAATCATTACTGCTTCTGATGAACTGGTATGAGCTGCAGTTCACAGCACCATATATGCAATAAGGCTCAGACTATGACCATTTGAAATTACAATAAAGGGTTAACATAATTCATGAAGTTTAAATATGATTACCTAATATAAATGTATGCTAGTATAAATGCATAATGTATACCGCTTATCTTTAAGGGGATAGGGAGCATTAAAAAAATGTTTTAATGAAAAATGCTTGGGCGTTCTGACTTGGTTTTGACATGTTGCTATGATGTTGCTAGGATACTGTTGTTGTGGCAGGGTGGTTAGGAACCCTACATGCTGCTATGCAAATGCAAAGATGTTCTAAGCGGTATCACTTTGCATTCGCTAGGACTGGTTATTGCTAGGGTGTTGCTAAGCCGTTGGTTTTTAGCATGTTGCTGTGCATTTTTTAGAGCAATCTTGAGATGCTGTTGTGGTGGTAATGGTAAATAGGGTGTTGCTATGCAGTTACTAGGGATGCAACGGTACAGTGAACCCACGGTTTGGTTTGTATCACAGTTTTCTGGCCACGGTAGCGGTTCGGTTTCAATACATCAATATTACTGTACAGTACTGTATGTGAGCTCTAACATAGCGGGAGGTCATTTGCCCT
>JAUMHG010000033.1:16986105-17009852 GCA_032359395.1 Enteromius anoplus
GGTACCACCTATGGGGTTATTGGTGCATGCAAAGGGTTAAAAATTCAAGGCACAACTTGAATGTAATTCTGAGTTTAAGTGGTTAATATAAATCAAATGATTTGATCGAATCTGCTAGTATAATCTATTAGAAAATTTTGATTTGAAGTGGCACAGACTGTATGGAATGGGTTTTACACCAATGCAGAAGTGTTTAATGCATACTGTATTTTTTCACAAATCCCAATCCCTTTTTTGTGCACGAACTAAATGAATTAGGATTTGTTTATAAATGCTTAAACTTCAAAGCTATTATTCAGTTTGGCCTTTCGAGAGTTTGTTTGGGTTGCTTTGCATGCTCCAGTTAAATACGATGCGCCGTTCCTTTGCTTTATACATTCAGAGCACATTGAGTCTTGATCTGATCTTAAATGTTGTTTGACACACTCCAGTGTGCATCTATATTCTTCGAGCCTGACCTTGCATCTTGGGCAAAGTTATGAAGTCTCTTTTGGATAGTTGATTCATGCAATTTGACATTAACTGAGGCAAGACTTGCTTATAAATCCCTTTTACATTATCCTGAGGTTCTTCAAGACCTTGGTTATGTTCGGGATGCAACACTGCCTCTTCTTTGAAATGGGATTCTTCCTGTATACGTTCAGTAAAACGGAATGCAAAACTCTGCATGTGTTTTTCAGTGAGTCACTTCCATTTATCATCTCAGAAAGATGTGGTTATTTTGCAGTTGTATTTGTTTATTTATTTGTTTATTTAGATACATAAATGTCATAGCATGTCAAGTTGAGCACATTGCATCGTGGCATAGACGCCAAAATGCATGCACAGTTTCAGTCCGTTAGGAAAGGTTTAATGGGTGAGCTCATGCACTGATTGGATGCATTTATTAAAGAATGTTTTGCAAGTTGTGGTTCCATTCTGGTAATGGATCGATGTATTATCTGATTTTATATTTTAAGTGTTCTTGGCCTTATTTGAGCTCCACTACTCTATGCTGCTGTATAATGGACATGGTTTAAGATTTATAAACAGTGTTTAGTTACATGCTATTTTAAGCTATTTTCAGCTTTCTGCCTACATTTGGTGGGATGAGTCTTGCTAAATTGCCAGTGGTTGGAAATCCGAAGTTGAATGGACTGCCTGCAAAATGACTTGGAAACAAAACCCTTCCCAGATTCATGGGCAATCTTTTTTTAAGGGGGCTCTAAGAGCTCTTTTAATCCCAGCATGATGTACCACACACTTCAGACCAAATCAGACCACCTGATGTTCAAACATGGCAAGGCACTGTGAGTTACTCGCAAATTAAGATAAAATCCTTTAATCCTTAATAGATGGAACATTTGCCATGATTTTGCTGGAGATATAAAATTATGATTATATCTTTTTTCTTTTCTTTTTTTCATAAAGATTGACATTATTTTTGCATTCTTCATATTATGCCTAATTTAAACGGTTGCAAAAATGGCAATAGAGACAGCAAATGTCCAGTCAATTCAAAATACAGATTAAAAAAAAGTCAACGTTTTCAAAGCATTAGAGCGTATGGGTAAAAATATATGGGGGAATGTTGCTTTTTATTTGATATTTTAGGTCTATCCTTAATCTTTTTTTGGTAGTTGAACATTTTTGGTCAGTTTTACCTGCGTATTTGTAATGTTAGTTAAATGTCAGTTGATCAGACCTGAAATAAAAATGTGCTTAAGATACTTTAGTATGCCAGTTTCTTAACTACATTTAATATCCAAAGAAACGTACACTCTGTATTTTCTGACTTCTTTCCCTTACTGTAAGCAATAAGAACAGAGCCATGTCCCACTTTTAGGGTTCAGCCCAAAACTTTCAACTGCTCCACAGATGGCATTTTTGCTCTGCAACCTTCCAAAAGTGATCATCACAAGTACATTGCAATATGGAGCCTCCGATCATTTAAATCAATAGAGTTGTTGTACTCCATGCATGCAACAAATGGCATAAACATCATTAATACAAATTAGGACAAAAGGTGAGCGTGTCCTTTCCGTTTCTATTGACGACACAATTAGGGGCGTTGAAATATTAATCCGTGTTTGTTTGGAGGCCTCAATGGATCTCATGACCTGTTTGTCATAATCCTGCATTTCGAGACTCCGGAGAGAAAGTCAGGCGTGTGCTGATAAAGTAAAGAACCGCTGCTAATTAAAATGAAGGAGAGGAGAACAGATGGCTTCTTCACAGCTGGAAACTTCACTGTGTCTGGGACAACACAGCCTGGAATACCACTGGGATAAATATGCTGCCCCCTTTGTTTTGCTTTCTGGATGCAGTCACTTTGAGCTTATGCCCTTTGAATTTCCCTACAAACCATGACTGGCTTGGAATACTTGATCAGGCGCTGAAACGTGTCTGCGGTGTAAATGAATGGGGTGATTATGTTTTAAAAATCAGCATTCCCAAAGAAACGGCACGAGGCTGCGTTCTGTCAATGCTAATGAACGCAGCCGTTGGTTTTGCGTTCCGGGTGCTTTTTTCTGGGAAATTATTAGAGCAATATCTTCCTTACTGACTAATGCATAGGCACATCGTGCACTTGAGAGAATGGCAATAAACACTTTTGAAAAAAACGGTGCGAGCTTTCCGTTTGCCTCGCGTGGTTGTTATGGCTTTAGGCACTTTTCGTTCCTCTCAAAAGACCTTTTCCAACTTCATTCAACGTGACACTTTTGTTAATCAGTACAAAAGTACATTTTTCATAGAGTAGCCCTTTCCTGCTATTTTAGCTCTGGAGTACTTCATTCGAATCAAAATCCAGATCCTAGATGAGTGTTATTGAGTGTATCTTATACCTGGCCAATGTGAGTAAGGCTAGGCTGGTTCACTCGCAAAAGCAGCAGAAAAACTAGCTTGCATGCTGGTCTAAAGGTCTATTCACATATATTTGTATTTTGATACTAACAGAAACTATGGATTCCTATGGTCTCATTCACAATGAGGTTAAAAAACGATCTGCCTGTTATGATCACTGCTCGTGTTTTTCATGTTTGTGCCTAGAAACTTTTATTTTGTAGTTGTGTCTCTAGTGTTGCCTCGTCCCTCGTCTGTTTCTCTGCCGCTCTGTTTGTTGGTTGTCATAGACACTCATTCAGACACGCCCATTTCCCAGTTAGTTACCCAGGATACTAACTACAATAGTTTATGGTGTCAGCCCTCAGTAGAAAGCCAGTCTTGTTTTCTTTGAATTTGTCAGTAGTTAAATGTCTGTAATGGTTGCTTCCTGCCATTGTCTCTGTTCTTGGACGTACCTGTGTTGGATTACTTAAATCTTATTAAACTCCTGCAGATAGATCCTTTCCTGTGTTTGCATCGTCTTGTCCAAGCAGCGTTACACCGAGGGCGAGACATTATTTTATTAATTTTTATATTTAAGCTGCTATTTAAAGTATTTCATCTTACATTTTAATGTACTTTTTTATGTTCTGTATGCATATGTGGAATTTTTTATTTTATTTTATTAGTTTGTGGTTTTGTAAAAGCTTTCTGTGCATGTAGTTTAAATCACCTAAAAAATGTCAAATTTAATTTAATTATAAAATCTGCCACTAAAAATATTTCAGGTCAAAGAGTTTCAGCTGGCAAAAAAGTTTGGGAATCACTGATTTAGACAAACATATTTTAGCATGGGGTGGAAATGCATCCATTCATTTATTCATTTTCATGTTGAAGTTATTATACAATGATTTTTTTATGAAAGATTTATTGGATGGGGTTTGTGGATTTAGCTGAATGTGTGCTTAATATAATTCATAGAAAAGATCAATTAAAATAAATAAAATAAAAACTACTGAAATTGAATAAATAATAAATTAGTAATTAATATAATAAGATATAATAAACTTTTTTTTTTGTGTTGTTAAAGTAATTATTGATTTTTTTTTAAATCTCAGTGGATACTTGCACTAAATATTTTAGATCAGACAAGTTTTTACCGAATCAAAAATGTTTGGGAATCCTTGATCCTTGCATTTAACTGCACAAATGAAATTACTGTAGTACCATCAGATGCATGAAAAAAACGTAACAAAAAAACGTGAATCTGAATTCGGACAGCACCATCTTTTTACAGGTGTGAATTTACTTTTCAGTCCTCACTCAAATACAACAAAAGTTCCCGTCAAATAAACAGCCACTGTTTATGATTGGTTAGCGCTCGCTCATTAGCATTTGCCAGACAGCTACACAAACAAAATAAATGAGCTATATCATTTCAAAAACAATCCTCTCCTCCTCAGCCCACTGGTTTTAATAGCTTCATATACAGTATATGAAGATGTCCCTGAGGGACCTTCCAGAACCATCTGCTACTCTTTCCGCTCTTTGCCTGATGGGCCGCGCTAAGAGAAGGTCAGACACTGACAGTGAGGAAGCCGTGCTTGCCAACAGAGGCGAAGTAAGAACAGTATCTGACACCACTTGAAAGCCCTTATTGTCTTGGGTTTTCCCTTCAGTCCGGGCTTTAGGAATAGCCCCGCTGTTTCTCAGGTTGCATCAGATTCAGATTTCTATGGTGAAATACAAGGAATGCAGCTTTCTTTATGTTTTTAGTGTACACTTAAAAGTGTGCCTTTAAATGTTCACACAACGCACGGCAGACTAAATCAAATAATTGAAGAGGTGAAGCTGTGTTGACCAGCGATTGATTTTTATTTTTACATTTATGTTTAGTTTTCTGTGTAATTTGAGTTCAAAATTTATTAATGTAATATTTTAGTATTTTAATAACTTTTAAAGTTTTTTTATAGCTTTATATTATTATTAGTTAATAACAACAACCGCCTCAAAGCGCTTTTTATTGGCTTTCCAAGTGTTTTTTTTTTTATATGATAATATTGCCATTTCACAGACTTGCATAAAAAGCAGGACTTAGACTAAAATATTAGGCTACATAATACATGAGGGTGGGCTTTTTGACTTTTTAAACTAGCAACCACCCACAACACCCTAGCAACCGTGTTTCAATTCTCTAAAATACACCTACAAAACACTAAAATCGTGGCAGCACATTTTGCATGATCAAGCACTTTGAAATTACGTCTGCTTACAAAAACATCCGAGTTTTAGCACCAACCTATTGTTGAGAGCGTATTCATCCAGTTCACATTTACTCACACTTATCAGAAGATTTCCTGCTGAAGAAAAGAAATGGTTATTAGCTTTCCTGGAAACACTTCACTGGCTATAGATGCTCTTTCATAGGACAGATCCATTTGATCAAGCATCTTCTTATCTCTAACAGCATGTGTTCTGCCGTGGGCATCTCTTTAATACTGGGAAATGAATCACATTTCCTAACTGCGGGAAAGGTGTGAATCGTAGCAGTGTTTCCCCTTCCATCGAGGTACAGCATGTTTTATTGTTGGGTTATGAGGTTAACGCTGTAATAACTTGCTTGATTTGTATCAAAGCCACAGCTAATGAGATGGTTTCGTGGTCATACAGGCAAGTTGTATCAAACGCCAGCTTTGAAGTCCACCGACTTTATTAATAACATTCGTGAGGGACGTGACAGAGAATGCTTGGGCTAGAACTGCTGCATGCTAAGCAGTGAGGTTGTTTCCTGTAATAAGGAACATATCTGTGAACATGTTTAGTGGCGTTGTGTTAATGACAGTTTTGGTGTTGAATGAGCAACGTCATGAGAAATTGAGGTTTGAGAGGTTTTTGTGACTAGCAGTGTAATTCTGTGTCATTTAGTCATCAAATTGAATGCAAAGCCCTTTTTTTTTTTGATTGGCATGGTTTTAAAGAGTACATAATTTGGAAAATTTGATGTTTCCTGCTCTATCCCAACTCTTTTTAGACTCAATGTAGGGAAATCTCTTAAATATATAGGAATTTAAATGACTTTTACATATATGTTATTAACGACTATAGATCGGTGGCACTAACATCTGTGGTCATGAAGTCTCGTAAGAGGTCGGTGTTGGCTCACATGAAGGATAACACTGGAAACTCTGCAGTTCCTTACTGTGCAAACAGGTCTGTGGATGATGCAGTTAACATGGGACTGCATTACATCTGGACAGACCAGGGATTTAAGAGGATCCTTTTTGTGGACTTCAGTGCCACTTTCAACACCATCATCCCGTCGCTCCTGCAGACCAGCTCTCTGTCCCCAGCTCTGTCTGTCAGTGGATTACCAGCTTCCTGACAGAAAGGCAGCAGCTAGTGAGGCTAGGTAAATTCTCATGCAGCACACATAGCATCAGCACTGGAGGGCTGTGTTCTCTCCCCACTGCTCTTCTCCCGGTGCACCAACGACTGCACCTCTAAAGACCCCTCTGTTAAGCTCCTGAAGTTTGCAGACACCACAGTCATCAGCCTCATCCAGGACGGTGAAGAGTCTACCTACAGACAGGAGATTAAAGAGCTGGCTATCTGGTGCATTCTCAACAACCTGGAGCTCAACACGCTCAAAGAAGTGGAGATGATAGTGAACCCCCCTGCTCTCCCCCCAGTTACAGTGCCATCATGCATGGACAGCACTGTGACAGCAGTGGAGTCATTCAGGTTCCTGGACACCATCATCTCTCAGGACCAGGAGCGGGATGCTCACATTGACTAATTGCTAAAAAGGTATTTCAACCTGCCACGGGAGCTGCTGAAACTCGGCTGTCTTTGTCGTACTCAGCCATCATCGAGTCTGTCCTGTGTACTTCTACAACTGTTGGTTTGGCTCAGACACAAAATCAGACATCAGAAGACTACAGAGGACAGTTTGATCTGCTGAAAGGATCATTGGGGCTCCCCTCCCCACCCTTCAAGTATTGTACACATCCAGAGTGAAGAAAAGGGCTCAGAAAATCACTCTGGATCCCTCACATCCGAGCTATGACTTTTTTGAACTGTTGCCATCTGGTCCGAATACCAGGACAGTCAGACACAAGAACAGTTTTTTTCCCCAGGCAATCTACCTCATGAACAGTTAACAGTTCTCTTGACTTCTTACAACCGAGGTAACAACGGCGCTGTTAGAGAAGAAAATTAACTTAAAGTTTCACTGTTTTAGCCGAGACTCTCTCTCTCTCTTACTCTCTCTCAAACACACACATAACTTAGTTTTGAACTACATTGGTCTGTTATCAATGGCTAAAGCCTCTGCTACAAGGTCTAAAATAACACTTTGGAATTAACAACAGATGCACTGGATAAGATGTCAAAGAAATAAACCTACTCACAATAGCATTTTAAGTATAAAAACCGGACAAATACCTTGAAATATATAATCTGATGGATGTCTTGAGGTGTGTCCACCGTAGTATAACCCGTAGTCATTTATTTCTTACTTAAAATATTTATTTTTTATGTGAATATATAATAAATGTAATTTATTTCTGTGATCAAAGCTGAATTTTTAGCATCATTACTCCAGTCTTCAGTGTCACATGATCCTTTAGAAATCATTAGAATATGCTGTTTGCTGCTTAAGAAACATTTCTGATTATTATCAATGCTGATGGTCATGCTGCTGTACATTGAAAATCCATTTACTGTCACTTTTTATCAATTTAATACATCAATGCTGAATAAAAATATTTTATCAGACAAATGAATGGTATACTAATGATAAATCTATATTGCAGTTGCAGAGCTTGTATGTTGAATCTGTTAAATGATTCAAAAATCAGATTTTTTTCTTCCAAATCCTCATGCAACACTAAATTACAATGTTTTTGACGTATGAAACCTTGTCTAACATTTATAAGATGGCGAACGTGCAGAACGTGGGGTTAGTTGAGATGGTAAGCGGGAGGCACATGAAGGATGAAGTGAAAGGTCAGGTGCTGAGGGACAGTCAGTGCTGAAAGCAAGGTCAGTCCGGAGACTGTTGTTGGGTTAGAGGTGGTCAGGCTATGTTTCTCTCTGCTGGACTAACAGGTCACCTAATGCAAGCCCTCGTGGAGTCTGATGCCCTGGAGCAGAGGTCAGCAGCCTTTTCACATGACGTGCTGTTTCTCTTGTTAATTTCTGTCCTATAACGTTAAGGATCATGTGTGTTGGATTAAAAAGTGTTGGTAACAAAATCCAATGATTGTTTCTAAATGATTACAACAACAAAAAAGATAGTGGCTGTTTGGTTCTAGGATATCAAACTTTCTAAGAAGATGTTAAATTTCATCATATTTTTGCCTTTACAAGCAATCGTAAGGTGAAGAAGTTGTATTCCTTAATCAGCAGTACAACCATACAAACACAACTGGCCTATTGGGTCAATACTCAATTTCTGCATAAATAAATGACTAATGCTAAATAAATGCTATATTTTGGATCATTCTTTTTTGTGACATCCGACTGCTTTTGTTATTTTGATAAATACATGAAATCTGAATTTGAGAATATAAGATTTACAGAAGTATAGTCAGAATTATAACTAAATATTCACAATTCAAATTCACACATTCAAACTTAAAACTTTATTTTTGGCGTAGACTTACAACTATATATTCAGATTTACTTCTATGGATATTTTCAGGATTTACACAGATATTTTTAGTTTCCTATTCACACTTGTATCTATATCTATATTGCAATTTATTGTATATACTTAAAATTATACATACTCGTGATTTTTGATGATGCCAACCCCACAGAGGACTTCAGAGGATGCCAACCCTGAAACAACACACAGCACTACCGAACTCTGCTATAAATTTATAATGTTTTACATCATTAGTTGATCTTTACCTCACATCAATGCCATATATACATGTACAAGCTACTACTAAATATACTGTAAAAACTGTACAGTAAACTATACTGTAATTACTTTGATGTAAAGCTGCTTTGCAATGATTTGTATCGTATAAAGCGCTATACAAATACATTTGAATTGAATTGAATTTTTTTAATTTATTAATCTGGACTTACTGTTATATATTCTCATTAACATTTCTACAGTCATCTGTCTATCTATCTATCTATCTATTGTTATAGCATTTATTTTTACTCTAAAATGTCAAAATGTTTTTGTCTAGTGTATACCATGAAGTTCAAAGGTTTGGGGTCAATAATATTTTAATAGTTTCAAAGAATGACTGTACTAAGGCAGATGAATGTCTATGGAGTGAACATTTTAATAGCACTAGAATGATGCTTGAATGTTATTACCCTTTGAGATTAATTACATCTGTTGTTGTAGTTAACTTTTAAAATCGGCTAACTTTACAGCGGCTGTCCTCTGTTGAGGCCCCTAGAAATAGTCAGGATTAATGATTTATTTGGCAGCTGTCTCATAAAATAATACAAACAAAGAATTTTTAACGATCATGAATGAGAAACCATCCACATCGTGATATTCTGTGAACAAATCACTGGTGCTGCATCTACTAAAGTCGAGCCCACGGGCGTTATCTAACAGGACCGTTACTCATTTATGACAGCCCGGCATGGCTTCATTTCATCCTGCTCTTTTAATGTTCTGAAAGACACATCGCTCCCCTCAGCATCACATCAGTGCAGAGACATCGTCGCTTCTGTAAGTGACACTCAGATGAAACATTAGAGAGATCAGCGTGTAGCTTTCAGCTTTTCTTCTGTCGTTGAGTGATGATTTAACGATGCGTATCAACAGGACGTCTTCGCTACTTGTTAGTAAACCGCCGAGTCGTTGGCTAAATGATGCGCTCTTTGTAGTTACTGTTACACGCCTCACCTGGAAACACTCAAAACATGCTTGTATGTCAGCGCAACCTGTCGAGATCTCCTTAATGTCTTCATTATTCCTCCTAGTCTTCAGTAAAGCCATCCAAATTGTGGATGAGTTTGTTTCTTCATCAGATTTGGAGAAATGTAGCATTGCATCACTTGCTTCGCAATGGATGCTCTGCAGTGAATGGGTGGCGTCAGAATGAGAGCTGATCAAAACTTTACAATAATCCACGAGTAACCCACATCACTCCAGTGCATCAGTTAATGTCATGTAAAGAAAAAAGCTGTGTGCTTGTAAGAAACAAATCCATCATTAAGATCTTTAAGCCGTTGCTTCTGGCTAAAAGTAGTCCATAATACACAATAATGGACTTTCAGTGAAGGAATAAATCTCCTGTTGTCTCTTACATCAAAATGCACATATATGTTTAAAACTGTTTTGGACTGTAAACAATGCTTGATCTGTGCAGATTTCTCAGATCAGACCACTTTTAACACTGGAAGAAGTGCTGTAATGGATTATGAAGTCATATTTTAACCAGAAGCAATGGTTTAAAGGGAAAAATCTTTTAATGATGCATTTGTTTCTTACAAACACCCAGCTATTGGCTACTCGAGATGTTATGGATGGACTGGAGTGGATTATTGTGATGCTTTTTTCAGCTATTTGGACTCTCATTCTTACAGCACCCATTCACTGCAGAGCCTCCACTGATGAGCAAGTGATACAATGCTACATTTCTCAAAATCTGATGAAGAAACAATCTCGTGTTCATTTTTTTGGTGAACTATTTCTTAAAAAGTAGCACAAATTTCAAATCTTGTTTTATTTTTTTTAAGAAGAATAGTGTCTTAAAACATGCTGAAATAAAAAGTCATAATAATGTATTTGCTCTTTAGTCTTCCACGTGTCTCAATTACTGACTTAAGTTTGTTTTAGATCATCAAATAAGTATAAAAGTCTATATGTATGGGAGTCGCATTAGATACAACCACACATTTGACTTTCTCAGTAGTAGTGTCTGACGTTTCTTGTCCTGTTTTTCCTCTACTTTACTCATCCGCCATGTAGACTGACACAAACATATTGTAATGCATGACGAGGATTGGGGGAATTAGAAAGATAACAGCCACAACTTTTGGAGCCTTTCATGTAAAAACTTTCTAAACAACGTCTTGTCACTTTCTTATAAATTATGCAGTCTATACTGCTACGTGCTTGTCAAAGTATCGTCACACCGCAGTTGCTGTTTAAGACTTGTTTTTTAACCTTTCATGTGGAATATTACACAACGACAACTTCCCCAACATAAACTAATTACCATCCCGATGCCAAAGTCAAAACAATATTCAGCAGCAGAGTCTTTGAAATTGCCCCCTGCTTGTCCAGCTGACAACCTTGTGAATTATTTTAAGTCTTATCATTGTGCTGGTATTTTATTCGAGATTGTAAATAGGATCTACATGGAGGCTTTAGTGATGGATGTAGGATGCAAAAGCTGCCTGTCAAACTGACTGTACATGGACTCATGTTTGTATGAGATGTCGTAAGATATTTCAACACCCACAACTAAAGCATATTTTTTTCTTTTTCTCTCTTTTTTGTGCCTGGATTGTGCAACATCTCAATATTGTTGCATTTTCTTCATCTCTTAGTGATCCTGTTTTTTATATAAATAATAACTGACAGACCACAAAAAAATATATTTGTTCAATGCCTGCCTTTGTACAAGCACAGATTGTTCAGATTCGTTCTAGACCTATATTTCACCAAATGTACAGTATGTAATATTATGAATGTATGATATATATATATATATATATATATATATATATATATATATATATTAACACTAATTTAACATTAGTTGAATTGATTTTCATGAATTTATAATGATAATGAATTGGTATTGATATTAATTTCTAAATTTTCAACTGAATTTTTACATTTAAATTTTAGCATATCATAGAGAAAATATATTTGTTTATTGTATATATATTATAATCCTTTCATTTTGAATCATTTTGATCAGACGTCAGTAAATTAACCATGCAGGTGACATGTGGCAGATTATTATATCATACTGTATTTTATATACTATGTTCTCACTGTTTGACATTAGTACTGTGCCGGAAACATGAGTGCCAGTGAGTTCATGTATTCCCAGTGTCCAACATATGGCATCCCGTATCCCAGAATAACCTGAGCAACTTCTGCTTTCTATCTTGCATGTCTTTACATGCACCGCTGCCAGTCCTGATCTCTAATTTATCTGACCTTTGTTTGCTTGTGTTTTTTACAGACCATTGCTTTTAAAGGCAATGTTAATTTTAGCTCAGAAGTGCACCGTTCAGAGAAGCCTTCAGGTAACCAAGGACAAACCTGAATGATCTGCTGTAACCCCACGTAAATATGTGAGTAAATAATCATAGCTACAATGTCAACTCACAGACTTAAATGTTATTTACTTTATCCCTGGACTCATAAAAGTTGTACACAGGGATAACATTAACTAAAACGTTTTGGGTTTTTTTGTTTGTTTGTTTTTTGAAAGTATACATGTTGCCTTGTAACTAAGCAAAATATTATATGTTGAAGCACAGATTATATTAATTAATTCAATCAATTAACTAACTAAAAGAAAAACTCAACTAAAAAAAACAAATATATATATATATATATATATATATATATATATATACACACACACAATTATTTTATTTTTTGTTTGAAATTATGTATTTAAAATTTGTATACAGTTTAAAATAAGCTTTCATTTTTCATTATTTGGTAATGTATTAGGTAATATTAACTTTTATGGCATTTAGTCATTTACAATAGATTAATTTTAATTTGAACATACAAATGCATTTTAAATATCCAAATTGTATAAATGAACATTTCTAGATGTATTGTGAGAAACTATATTTTATTTTATTTTATTTTATTATTTAATTTAGTAATTATGACATGTTATTTAAATAAATTCACAAAGACAAATGGAATGTAATTAGTATATTTATTATTTACAGTGTATGTATGAATACACACATTCATAGTGGTGCTAATGGAACAACCACGATTTAGCATTTCCTCACAAATGCTACTTTTATAGACGTTTCAAAGACCGTCATTGCTGTGCATGCGTGCTTTTGTGGCCCTAACTTAACTTCCAGAAGACATCCCAACAGAATCAATAACAACAGCTAAGTCCTTCTAGAGTAGATTATTATTTCTTTGATAAGAAGCAAAATATGTTCGCTGCGTAAATCAGACGGATGCATTAAAAATGCAAACTCATTCTTTGCCAGCAGGAGGTGCTATAAGCAGGAGACAGGAGATGTTTCCCCGGTAAAGCCTGTAGACAAAGCAGCTCTGAGCTTACAAACACTGCCGTAAATGCAGGATGAAATGAAAATTACATTTTCTAAAGACAGTCTTCCTTCAGAAATTGAGACATATAAAAACACGCCTCGATTTGATTTTTACATGCGCATTACATGGTCATGTTTACTCAACAAAGGTCCCCACAAATAAATCAATATTTACAGCACAATAACCTGAGACCAACTTCATTACTCATTGCAAGCTGCGTTTGTAGCCCACGGCACTAACTAGACCACTAAACAAACACAGACTGGAAATTAACTTCGGTCAAGCCATGGGCGTCCAATGAAATATAAAACGGATTGTTCTGTTCCTTGATTCTGATTGTTTGAGCTGTTTCGAAGCTTAACCTTTTTTAAGAGAGCTACATAGTTTGATGCATTGTTAAACTTTCTTTGCGCTGTTTTTTTAAACCTTACTATGTATGTGGAATAACCATTTTATAATAAGCCAAGTGAAGACATGGTGTACAGTGAATTTATAACAGCTAAGGGGTTTGCTTCACATCATGCCTAACAACACCCCTTACCTGTTATACATTGACTGTAAACCACAGCTGTACAGGGCTTATTGCTTTATTACTGTATATAGAGGTTAAAGAAGACAATGACATTGCCATCTAAACTTTTCTCAAGACATTCAGTTTCCTTCATTGATGAATTCATACAGTACAACCCCACATGACCAACTAAATACTGTGTGTGTGTGTGTATATATATATATATATATATATATATATATTTTTTTTTTTTTTTTTTTTTTTTTTTTAATATATATATATATATTGTGAGCAGTGAGCTTCAGTAACTTCTCTTCTTTGTGTCTGTTTTCAAAATCTCTGGCCTCTGTCATGTTTACAGACTTACAGACGTGATATATTTAGTTTTATCACTTCTCAGTAGATCCAAAAAATGGAGAAATGCAATGTAATTTTGTAGTTATTTTGATGTTATTTCGGGGATCTACTGAGACAGTGATAAAAATAGTTGGGTTCGTGACCACCATATACAGAGAGGAGTGCAGTGGGGTGAGAACATATCCCTGAGGGGCGCAAGTGCTGATGGTGATAGTCCTGGATGTGAGGACTTTGCCCAGCTTTACCAAAGCTGCTGTCTGTCTGTCAAGAAGCTGGTGATTCACTGACAGATGGAGGTGGGCACAGAGAGCCGTTCCAGTTTGCTTGAGAGAAAGTCAGGCTTTATGGTATTGAAAGCCGAACTGAAGTCATTGACATGACATGGCAAGGTCAAAAAATAAGGACTCCCACACAATTAAGCCTGGTTACAAACTTTCTTCAAAATATCTTTCTTTTTGTGTTCGGCAGAACACAGACATTCATGCAGGTTTGGAACTTGAGGGTGAGTAAATGATGACAGAATTATTTTTTTTGGTTCCTTTAAGTGAAACTCTTCTGAACATTTAGGCCTCATTGTGCTGATCAAGCTTTTCAATTAAGTAGCACGTCTCATTCGAAGTGAGACATTCACATCATACATTTGTGCTCTATCTGTAAAACATTGTTTTAGCAGCTGTTGTGTATTATAGCGTGTTCTAACACAGCTGTTTCATCCTTTAGTTCTTCAAGTGTGAACTTTCACAGCTGTATCTGTGAGAATTGAATGTTTTATCCAGTGTATTTATGGACACGTCTAATTTAATCCCAGCATTGCTACATTAAGTGTTCAAAAACCTGTGAAAGACAACAAAACAGATCAGGCCTTTGACAAATAACTGTTTGCTTTTTCCAAAGTTGATTGCACAGTTCATTTCCTTACCTGGCATTGTTTGATATGATATGATGCACAACAGCATGTCAACAAGACTGTTATCGCATGCTTTAACAACATGTTACTGTATAATGCATGCTATTGTCTAATAGAGTTAGTTTGAGTTTAGAATGTTTTAATCTAACAATGGGATATACAATTTGATTTACAAAACGTTTTGGTTTAGGGATCTTTGTGAGCTCATAACAAATGCCTTGTCTTTGGAGCATTAAGGTTAGGCTAGGCACTGTATATAATTAAACTGGAAATATAATGTTAAACTGGACTGGTAGTGTGACTTAAAATGCTGCCTATTTGTTTTGCAGCAAAGTTTATGAACTTCAGAAAACATGCAAATGCTGAGCAACTATTGATGATGGATCCAGAAGGGTTTTTTTTTAATCTTATTTTATTGTTGCTATTAAATAACATTAATTAATTCAGTAGATTTATAAACAAACAATGAGAGAAAATATTTAACTTATTTCCTTAAAATTGGTTCATTTAAATCTGACAGTGTTTCTTAAAAAATGTATCATTTTGTGTTTATGCTTTTACAAGTATATGTTTGATAAATTGCATGAAATACTGTATTATGTGCATTTCTTTCTGATAACACTTTACAATAAGCTACTTTTGTTCACTTTTATTAATCTAGTAGATATCATGAATTTTATGCACGTAGCCCTAAGCCAAACCCTAATCTTAACCCTAACCATAGTAAGTGTACTTAAATGTAACAAGGACACCATAACTAAAACCAGTGATTATCAATTTGTGTATATTTTAATTTCTACCTATACAAATTTTAGGTTTGTACATTTACGGTGCCCTCCACTAATATTGGCACCCTTGGTAAATCTGAACAAAGGTGGCTGTGAAAATAAATCTGCATTGTTTATCCTTTTGAACTTTCATTCAAAAAATTTATAAAATTCTAACCTGCCATTGAAGTACAGCAATTGAAAATAGCGAGAAAGTCTTATTGTCAATTATTGGCACCAGCCCTGGCTTCCTGTTTCACAGAAATATATATAGGAGGGAAAACAAAGCCCAAAATCCTTTAATCATCAACACAATGAGAAAAACCAAAAAAATATATTTCTTATATGCTGCAAAATATAATTGAGCTTCACAAATGTGGCTTTAAGAAAAGAGCTAGAGCAGTGAAAAGGACCATTTCCACCATCAAGGAAATAATGAAGCATTTCCAATCAACATACAATGTTAGGAAACTGCCTGGAAGAGGATGTGTGTCTCTATCCTCCTAATACACGGAGAGGAGCAGAGTTTGAGTGGATAAATACTCTTCAAGGACCACAGCTGGAGAATTGAAAAATATAGTTGAGTCTCAGGGTCAGGAACCTTTAAAATAAATAGTCAAACAGCCCCTATATCAGCATAAATGTTGTTCAGGGGGGTTTAAGAAAAAATTAGGCTGTTTTAGTAACACCTCCCGCAACCTGACCTGTATTAACTAGTACTTAAAATCAGTTTAACCACCATGGGCCGGTTTAAGATGGTTATTTTCCCTCAGCAGGGTAAATGACCTGTTTATGATAAATGCTGTTTATTACTGCACATCATTATGATTTGTCTAGTCAGTGGAAGATCTGTCGATTGAGCAGCTTAAAGATATACTGTAACTGGTTGTTTATTCATGCTATGAAACGTCAACATGCTATGACAAACCACCCTCGGCTTGCTCTCTCACACAACCTTCAATTATGGTGTTGAAGTGGTTTTGTCTTTTAATTGGCAACGTGTTTAAGCATCATCAGGAATACAGACGGCGATGCTGAAGTCCTTGTATTGTTTGTTTGCTTTTCTCTGTGGAATGTAATGTTCCGTTGTGTTTATCGTCCCACGGAGAGGCTTCGCTTCAAGAGACTTTTCTCTTCTAATTGGATTGGATTCTGTATTGGTCTCATTATTTCAGCTAATTAAGGTTTAGCTCTGTGGCATCTTTTGTCACCACGGTGTAAGTGATCCACATTGATTTTATTCGCTCATCTCTATTCAGATTGTTTTGCCGGGAAACAAAATCCCAAACCATCTTTTACAAATCTGATATATTCAAATTAAGAGATTTTCTTTGAGAAAATATAAATAATGTAAATCTATGCGCTTTATTCACACCCACTGTCACATAAGCGTCATAAAAAATATGATAACAAAATATCATCCATATTTTATGAGCAGTCACACAAAATTAGCATGCTAAAGTTTTCCTCAGTATATAGGGAAAGTCTCTACTTAGTGTCCGAGTTTATAAACTGAACTAAACTTAATGAAGCTGAAATCATATTTACCTTTGACTAATAAACATAAGAAGTAAATATATTCTTCAGCATCTATCTCTGTTCTATCTATCTATCTGTCTGTCTGTCTGTCCTGTCTGTCTGTCCTGTCTGTCTGTCTGTCCTGTCCTGTCCTGTCTGTCTGTCCTGTCTGTCTGTCCTGTCTGTCTGTCTGTCCTGTCGTCCTGTCTGTCCTGTCGGTCGGTCGGTCGGTCGGTCGGTCGGTCGGTCGGTTCGGTCGGTCGGTCGGTCGGTTCGGTCGGTCGGTCGGTCGGTCTTTCGTTCTGTCGGTCGGTCTGTCTGTCGGTCTTTCGTTCTGTCGGTCGGTCTATCTGTCGGTCTTCTGTCTGTCGGTCGGTCTATCTATCGGTCTTTCGTTCTGTCGGTCGGTCTGACTGTCTGTAGGTCTGTCGGTCGGTCTGACTGTCTGTAGGTCTGTCGGTCGGTCTGACTGTCTGTAGGTCTGTCGGTCGATCTGTCTGTCTGTTGGTCTATCTATCTATCGGTCTATCTATTGTTCTTTCGTTCCGTCTGTCTGTAGGTCTGTCTGTCTGTCGGTCTATCTATCTATCGGTCTATCTATTGTTCTTTCGTTCCGTCTGTCTGTAGGTCTGTCTGTCTGTCGGTCTACCTATCCATCGGTCTATCTATCTATCGGTCTAAATATCTATCGTTCTATCTATCTATCGTTCTATCTATCTGTCTGTCGGTCTATCTATCTATCGTTCTATCTATCTGTCTGTCGGTCTGTCTGTCGGTCTATCTATCTATCGGTCTGTCGGTCTGTCTGTCTGTCGGTCTGTCTGTCTGTCTGTCTGTCTGTCTATCTATCTATCTATCTATCGGTCTATCTAGCGTTCTATCGGTCTGTCTGTCTGTCTATATCCCTCTGTCTATTTATATATCTGTCTGTCGATTGCGCACTTCCGTCCCACCGGATCACCACAGCATCCTGAAGACATCACCTGGCATTGTCTGCTGTTGCATCATCCCGGTGGGTGCTGCAGAGAGGAGCTACTACATGCGCTTTGAGTGTCTGGGTTGAGTGCAATTCAAATTCAGTGATTCATACGAATGTTCAAATGGAATGAAAATAGGGCCTTCTACACCCAACATGTTATTTCAGCCTTAACACGCTGGCATGTTGTCAGGAATATATTGTCACCCTTTTATTGCTTACAATATGAAACACTCGTAACAACACACTTGTGTAGACGGAAAACAGTGTAGTCACAATACGATGGGCGTCATTCTTCATTTGCGCACTGGAATGACAGGTCACATAACTGTGATAGCGAAGCACATCTCGACAGATCCCCTTCCAAGGGTGTCTTCATTCGATTCCTGTGCTTTTCCATTCTTTCCCTCTTCTGCGAGTCATTGATGATTGTTGTGACGGAGGTTGACAGGTGAGCGAGTCGCAGCCTGACAGACGTTGCAGAGGGGGATGATAGAGTTTCGACGCTCTATGGAAATCATGCTAACGTTGCAAACATGCATAATCTCCCCCGGCAGGCAGCGAGACGGTTGGGGGGGGCGCTTATCTGCGACAGCGGGTGGCCTGACTCGATGTGAGAAATGGACAAAGCTCTGAGAGTGTCGTCCGAGGATGTAGCAGTTTTTGCTACTGAGTTTTTGCTCGAGTTTCCTCCTTTGTCCTCGACAAGCCAACATCGAGTTCTCTCGGAAAGGTAGTTCGCACTGGCAGAATTCCCAGCCATAGTCAACAAAGGTAGTTTGTGCTTGTTTTGTGCCTCAAACAAACACGACTTGACGTTTGTGGTGCCTGTTCTGGGGCAGCCTGTCCCAGATATCCAATCCTGTCCTGTGGAGAAACTCTTTCTTTTAGACTATGTTGTCTTGTCCTGTAATCTTTTATTTTCTGGGAAGCATGTGTGTTGTGCATCCCTCAGGCACCTTGATGTTTCAGACCTTCTAGAGGACTGTCTGCTACCACATAGCTAGATGTCCATTGATATGCATTCCTTTGCCGTCACCAAATGCATTCAGACTAGATATCTGAAATAACATTAGGAATATTTTTCACAGATAAAACTTTATGCAAGTGTCTGTAAATGCTTCCAGCAGTGCATTTGCATGAAGTTAAACTCCAGCAGATTTGCCAGCCGTCACCGGTGCCACTTTTGAACTCACTGAAAACAGTGCAGATCACTGTCGTAAACATAAGCTTGTGACGTCTTCTTTATTGTTGTTGCAAAAAGTCCCACATAAAACTATACAAGACATTTAACTAAAACATGTAATGAGCACTGATTCTTCAACGTCAGGTTGTGTGGCTTGTGACCTTTCCTGTTAAATTAAAAGTCATCCATCAAAATCATTGCTGTGCCACTTGCTCCATCCAATTTTCTGCTGTGTCCTTTATGAGAAACGTGTTATCAATACATATTAAAGATCTTTAATTTGTATTTTGATGCTATTTTGTTGGACAGGTTACAAAGAATTGTTGCTCTTTGGAAGTTTGCGATTTTAGTAGTTTTTTTTTTTTAGTATTATGTTTATCTCAATAACTTCTCCTCAGTTGTAGTTAAAATGAATATGGCGAGTACATAGTTGACAGTGAGAGTATAAAGCTACTGTATAATATGATAAAATAGTTTCATCTTGGAAGAAGTTCAGTCTGAAACCTCATGTTTGGGATGTCAGGCAGTTGACTGAACACAGTTTAAGACTTACTGGAGTCTCCAAAAGTTTTCAGTTGCTCCATTTAATTTCATTGTTTAAAAACAATTCAAAATCTTATTTAAAGAGTCTATTGAGTTTAAAGTGCACTCTTATGTTTAATTGCCAATTGAGTAGTCTTATTGAAAATCTATTAGATTAAGTTTCATTTTGCTTCAATATCACTGCAGTTTAGAATCTCATTTTGTAAATGATAAAATCATTTGACATTAGTTACATTTGTCGAAGTTGAAATTTATGTGTTTTAAACTAAAAGCAGAAGAAAAAATCAAAAGTCTCAGTTTCCCTTTTCAACCATTTCAGCTAGTTTCCAAAGCAACATTTTGTTTTAAATACTCAAATAAAAATATGTTGACATGTTAAATTAATCAATAAATAAATATGACAAAAAAACAACAGGTTGCTTCGTTAAAGTGAAAACTAATATAAAAATCATATGCAAATCCTATAACAGGATATGAGTGATATGAAAACATCACTGAGCACAACAGATCATCTGTTTAATGTCACAAACAATTCTGAATCTCATTTGATCTTAGAATAAATTGTTGGAGATCAGATCTTATATTTAATGTGTTTTGAAAATATGTGAGCAAAGGAATTAAGTAAAAGTCTGGATTTGCTCTGTTTAATCTCGTCTCTGTCTAGGAAAAGCGATTCAGAGTCTCATTTGAGTTTTGCTTTTTTTTCCTACAGGATGCATGCAGCTCTTCCAAAAGTGACTAGATAGCAGGAGAATTGTCGAGCAGACGGTGAAGTGTTGCTCGAGGCTGAGCGCCGCACACAACCTGCATTTACTGCTGGAGAAGATGGAGACTTTCATTGAAACTGACAAGCGAAGGTCCAGACGGATGGCTTTGCTGGAGATATGTGACGCTGTGGGGTTCGACTCAGATGGGGAATAGTTTGAACTATTTATGCGAGAGGCGCTCTCAACAGGAGTCGGACCATACATGAAATGTTCAGCAATGTCAACAATGCCGAATGTAGGGTAGCCAAGAATTCCCAGTGACAACAAAGGTAAGGTTATGTGTGCTTTTGACAACACAAGGATGTCAAGGTTTGTGCTGTTTGTTTGCCCCACAAAACTTGCTGTCTCACTGCAAAATGCGATTCAAAAGTAGAGCAGCTGAAAGTACAGTTCAGATCTCAGGAATAATTGGTCTTCTTTTAGCGACTGCCTCTTTTATTTATATTAGAGTGACCAAAGTCAACATGCACAATCAAAATGAACTGCGCATGTACATGAACAATGGATGCACACTGTTGCAAACAGACAAAATTGCCTTAATCTCCGCTCACTTTTATTTTTAACCACTCATATAACATGCCTTTCAACTCATTTCCAGGTGTCGGGCTTACCTTTTCTCACATTTTCTGCTTTTTTCATTTTTTTGCATGCAATGGGTGAAAATGAATTCTAAAGCTATGCGACACTCATACGGTGTAAATTGTGTAACCTTTAATGGGCGCAATAAATGGGTGAAATAAAACAATTAAAAAACATATGAATTTAAAATTAAAAACATATACGACAGGTTTTGTATGAGCAACCAACACCCATTTCCTTCAGGCTGTATAATACAGGTATATATGATGATGCCTGATGAAAGCCACAAGCATTTGCAATTAAAAGCTTTAGGATTGCACTAAATCATCAATGAAGTGCACAGAATGGAATGGTGTACTAATTAATGCACCTCCACGGAGCATGTAGAGGGACTTTGATTAAAATAAATTAGCCCAGAGCAATAGCCTTCAACCTCATTAACAACACTTTAACCCTTGACGTGTCAGACTTTACTGTAAGACATTTGATATGAAAGCGAATGATCACTTTTGCATGAAATATTGCTTAGTTAACACTGACATAATCTAATAAAGCCTATCCAGATTTGAGTGTAAATCAGATTCAGTTTTATGTGGCTATATGTACATCGAGCAAACAAGAGAGAGTCATTTTGTTTTCTGTTTAATATATTGCTCTTTTTAGGTCCATCCTCCCAGTGCCATCTGCTGCTACCATAGAGAGGAGAGACGGGCGAGCGAGACGGTGCGTGACAGACTGTTTTATTTGACTTGGAGGGGCTAATTTGGATTAGGGAGGATTTGTGTCCCTGCTGTGAAGCCCGGGCCTGTTTGCGAAGCGACTTGCGGAAAGTAGATCTGATGCGGTAGGTTCGCTGTTTGCCTCTCGATGAGATAAAACAGTAAGCCGGCGGGAAAATCAGGGGTAAAATCACATTTAAGCCAGTGCATTGAACTGTGGAGGTAAACAATGAGGATTTAGACCCAGACAGAGTAAAGATGAAACATCTCAAAGAAATATTTGCAGATTCGCCGAGCGCATATTGCTCTGACGGTTTCTGAATGGAACATGCAGCCGCCAAATGTTTGTCCAATTTAGTAAACATTAAAGCTTTTTTGAGTCTTTAATGACGGCAGTGTCACGCATAGAAAAAAACAGGAAGACTTTGATAAGAAACTATATAACTATATAACTATATTCCATAACATTTCAACAAACCAAATTGATTCAGAGCAATTCTACAGATCACTAAAAACTGGCTAAAATGAAATACTGCCAAAATTAAATATATTGTAATGTTTTCCATTATAGCAAAATCTGATCTAGAAAATCTGGCAATCATATATGTACTTTGTGGATTTATTATATATTTTCAAAATATGATTTGTGTTTTTATAGAAATGTAAATTTTTCGTGCAAATCACTGTCAGAAACAAATATTTGAAATGTGAAAATGTATGTCTTTATATAAAGAAATAATAATAATGATAATTACAACAATCAACATGTAAAAAAATGTAATGTAAAGTCAATTAAAATTTTATAGTAATATTTAAAATATGCAAAAATATTTCATATATATGTATATAAACATAAAGCATGAACATTTGTTTTATACTGTTTTTGTCTTCATTCAAGACATAATATATAATTTTAATATATTGTATGATATTGCATTAGATATGGCATAACAATTTTGATAGGATATGATCTCTCTCTCTCTCTCTCTCTCTCTCTCTCTCTCTCTATATATATATATATATATATATATATATATATATGTATATATATATAAATATATATAATTGAACATTTTTCTCTACAATTAAAAACATCTATCATATCATAATAATTATTAACATCATTATTAAACATCATAAAAAAGTATGAAAAAAACAGATATAATTAAATAAAATAAATTAAATTAATCATAATATAATTTAACTTATTTCTTTGATTTAAAAAATATTAATTTAATAATCATATTATTTTTTCCCTTTTTACAGAGCAACTCCTCCTTTAATATTTTTCTGCACACAAAACGTTTGTTTGATGGTCATCAGCATCAATCAGGGGCAGAGTCTTTCTTGTTAATCCTGGTTCTCTGGGATCCAGTCTTGTCTCATCTTACACACATGTCAAGCGGGTCCCTACTAGTCATCCTCAAAGGGATTTTGAAGCAAACACGGGCGAGAAGTCAGGTGACATCCTCACTGATGTCTTCTGCTAGTAATAGCTTGCTGTCATGGCTTTTTCCCGACAAACGTTTGTTCTGGGTATTGGAAAGCTTTATCATCAAAGCATAAAGTTTCATTCTTCATCCAGGGCGAGATCCAAGGTCCTTCTGGTGCCGGGCCTTTACAAGCGTTCTGTACAACAGCTCACACCAGGAAAAAGCTTATTGAAAACGATGATTTTTTTTTACTTGTACACGTTTCCCCAAGTTCCAAATAATAGAACAAGAAATTGAGTTACAACTAATCTGTTTTGAAAATATCGATTTTTATATATATTTTAATAAAGTTAATTGTCACAATCAAATATTTGAAACGTACATATGTTCATATGCAGATATCATTTAAATAATTGTTATTTAT
>JAUMHG010000033.1:17011120-17021916 GCA_032359395.1 Enteromius anoplus
TATATAATTCCTAAAAAAATATTTGTGATTTTTACAATGTTTTACCAACATGATTTATTATTTTTATTGATGTTATTGTTATTGCTGTTGTTAATAAATTATAATAATTATATTCTTTTTCATTATAATTATTTGTATTTATTTGTTATTATTATTTTTATTAAAAACAGTGTTATATAGACATTGGTTTAGTCTGAGTTATTTAATTCAGACAACAAATCCAAAATGCATGCATTTCTACTCATTTATCAGCAAAAATCCATGATAACAGCAAAGCCAGCAGACAGAAAAAACATGCAAATGAACACAGCTGGACTGAAGAGTGTGCGTTTGTCTCACTGTAATCCTATACCACAAAAATGCAATTACTGTGAGAGGGACTCGTCCTTAACTCCATACTGACTGTGCAAATTATGACTTTTTTCATATTGTCATGCTTGTCTAAATATAAAGTATTTAATACTGGTATAAAAAGTGCATACAGTAATTGAGAGCATACTAGAGGTGTTTCTTATATCTTTATGCATTTGTTTTGTGCAACAATAGTGATGTTAGTGATGTGAAAATCAGCTGTGCTTTATGGTTACTGCACATTTTAAACAATCTAAATTCAAGTATCATTACATTAATCTGGCATTATTACTATACTGAAAAGTGTAATAGTGTACTGATTATTATAGAACAAATAAAAAATAAAATGCAAATACTATATGAAAAACCTAAAGTGAACAAAAAAATTATAATTAAATGTTGCTTTTGCAACTATTTGAAGCAATAAAATAAGTAAATGAAGAAATATTCAAATTATTTTATGAAAATTAAAAAACTAGTTTTTTTATAGAAATAAAAATATATACAGATTAAAATGAAATCTAAAATCTAATAAAATTACAAAAGAATTTAAATAAAAATACTGGAAACTTAAAAATAAAAGCTAATTGAAAATACTATTAAAAAGTTATAGTATTTAAATAAAATAACACAGAAATGTTTAACTTCTAAAACATTACAAAAGCACATACTAAAAAAATTTATGAACATTATAATAATAATAATAATAATAATAATAGCAATAATAACTGTAATAATGTGTAAATAATGCTAAAATATATTTTTACATTTACATTTTTAAATACAATTTTGAAAACTGTGGTAATTGTTGGATTCAAATGATTTGTGATGCTGCTTTATCATTTCTCTAGGTGGTCTTGTGGGTGAAATCCTTCTCTGTAGCATCTGTGTTGTTGTGTTTTGCATTATCATGTGAAGTATTATACAGTAACGGTATCCTGGGACCTTTACTCTGGTAAGGATGCTGCACAATACACGTCTGAGTTTGCCATCAGATCACATAATCGATATTAAATTTAGTCAATATACACTAAAAAGCAGCACAGATCCACAAACAGCACTGATGTAAATACAATCCCAAATGATCTGAGATGGTGTTTTAGTCCACGGCTGCAGCTCCGTGTACCATTATAAAGATCGCAGATCCAGGATCAGATTTCCTGGGCCGATAAGCGAGTTCAGCGGCGGCTTTGTGAACAAACCAGACCCAAGGTCAGGCCTCAGCTCCGACCTCCAGCAAGCTCCTGATGGAAATCTAACCAAGCATCACGGGCAATATGAGTCCTCCGAGTAAACAAACAGAAGTGCTCTTCAAAGGCCAAGGTCCAAACAGAGAGCGGCAGGCGCTGTGGGTCCATTCACACCCGGGGGAGACCTCGAAACGCTCGTCCAGGCCCAGACCACAGAGGCTTTTAGATAGCGTCTCTCGCTAATGCATGTTATTTTTACATTCTCTCGTCTGTGTTCGCATTACAAATGCCTAATATTGGATGGTCTCGCATCGCCAGACTTTTGACTGCCGCAAATCTCGTGCACTCTGCAGTTGTTCTGGTCAATAAATGCCCACTTAGACAGGAAGAGACCATCTGACCGACATGCAAAGTGACCATCACTTTTTCAAACCACCACTTATAGTTTATACCGAGCGGTGCAACCTAAAAATATGATATGAGATGTGATATGTGAAATATATCTCGAAATGCAGGTCTTTGCACTTTTTACATAAAAGAACAAAAAAGTGCTATATCGGCATTGATCTGCAATTTTATGTTTAAAAAATGAAATCTTGTCATCCCAAAAAATCTAAGAGGTATTTTGATATTTGCTATGGTACAATATCCGTTTATATAAAAAATAGAAATTGCTAGTAAATTGTACAGATGAATATAGCTTCAACGCATCTGCAAGTATTCAATTAAATTTAACAACAAATATTAAAGTAAATAGACTAAAATTAAAAATGTCAAATAAACTCCAATAATCTTTCATTCACAACTTTGAAAAATCATTTTCACAATCTAACAAGGGAGAATTTAAATCTCGTTTAACATGATTCAATATGTTAGTGAGTCAATAGTTAGTTAAAACAGGAAGACATGATGTTGCATAAGGCATACTTCAAAGCAAGTAAAACACATATTACACATATTAAAACATCCATCTTATTTGGGTTTTTGTTTTTATAAAAATGCACATTATATTAGACACAGCAGGGGGAAAAAATAGCAGGAAATGTTAACCAATTTTGCAAAAAAGAGAAGATTGAAATAAAGCATTGATGTGTAAGTAAGGAACGGATGTAAATAGAAATGTCATGCATTGGCTTCTAAATGTAATGCATTCACAGCAAACTGTCTTTATGTCTCTCTGTGTGGTTAAACTGTTGCACTGAGCCGTCCTGCTGTTTTATTTCATTTTGAGTGGATATGACAAAGTGTGGCATGTTGGTTGCTGAATGTAGTTTGTGTGTGTCAGCGCTGATTGCCGCTTCACAAAGCAAAACAGGCGGCCGTTTGCCTTTGTTATCCATCCAGTCTTCAATCACACACTGCGTTCTCATTGTTTAGAAAGTGTTAACGTAAGTACCTCAGCAACAAACTCACACAGACTCCTTTTGCTTGGCCATCAGTGATTACATCGATGAGTTTTTTTTCTTTTTCTGCTATCGCTGCAGTAAAACAAGACTAAAATCCTTCCACTGTGGTTTTGCTATTACATTTGAGCTTTTACATTTATTTTTTTAGTATGACTAATTATAACGTTGTTTTTTCTTCTTATTTGGCGTGTGAGAGTACCTAGCAACCACTCAGAAGACCCTAGCAACAGCAGAGCAACCACCCTCAATACCCTGGCAGCAAGTCGCAACAAAGTAACTTTTCTTGAGAAAATGTAAAAATCTAGTTTCCCCTGTAAAATGTTTGCCAGGCTGATTGATGATGTGAATAGATCAACGTGGCATCCCGTCTTCAAAATGTGTCTAGCAACTTTCCATTTTAGCAGGGCAAAGCAGAATTCAATTTGTGCAGTGCACAAAAAAATTGTACCGCAACCCCCCCAAAAAATGCGTCTCTCAGATTCAAGCCAAGGGCCTGAGGTTGTAGTCTCATGTCATCTTCTGAAAAACTTCCCATCAACATATGAGAAAGAACCTGATGAACATTTGATTGCCTCCGGCAGAATCTATAGTTTCACCCTTGTCTGGAAAAATGGCTTTTATATGAACACAAATTAATAAGAGATTGCTTAAAATGAAAATATGAAACTGGTGAAGCATCTGTCTTGCTATTGATTTGTGTCAGCCGATTCTGGCTAATGTGACCCATGAGAAGCCGCCTGCCTCTGAAACGTATTACCTGCCTTAACGTTTAACCTTGTTAACTGCACAATCCACCATTATTTATGCCTGGCAGGGAAAACAAGATTGAAAACATGTTTAACAACTGACAACTTTAAGATATTAATACCATGTCACATGCAACATTTTGGACTCGCTCGGTTATAATTCTCTACTGTATGACATTTTGATCACAGTTCAGTGAAGTTAAGCTTGTTGCAATTTTAAGATGTTTCATTCACGACGTAGATGAGTTTGTCTGTTCATCAGGTTTGGAGAAATGTAGCAATGAATGAATAATCCAGCCCATCACTTAACATTTTGTGAAGCCAAAAGATGTTTATAAGATGTGTGTAAGAAACAACAATCATTAAAATACAAGTTTGGACGCTCATTCTGATGGCACCCAAGGGGGTCTAATGCTAAATTTCTCCACAGCTGTTGAAGAAACAATATTCTGAGAGTGCATTCTTTCATTTTTGGATGAACTATTCCTTTAAACAGCTAATTGTATATTCTTGTGTAATGACTGCCTGGATTTGAAGATGGCACTCCCTTCAGCTGATTGTTTCAAACTCCTTTGTGCTGTGAAATCCGTTGTATATAAAGGTTCTTTATAAGCCATTTTATTTTATTTTTTTGTGGTAATATTTTAACACTCACCCCACGTCAAACTGGCAACCTTTGCATCTCAAATCCCTATAATGTATGACACTTTAATTGTTAAAGTCTTCAAGCCTTGACGTAATTGGATTTTTCAGAGGCCTTTAATATAGTGCCGCTTGCAGAGCTTCATTTGAGTAATTGCACATGACCTCACTGTCCTCTTTCCTGTAATCCAGTATTGAGCTGCAGGATCAGACGTCAGTGGGTAATGTAGACATCCTTGGCTCCGGCTTCACCCCTCCATGATGCTGAGGCTTAGACTCAACTCCGCAGAACGGGTTTAACCATCAAACCTCTCATTACCATAGATGATGTAGCATCATAAAACATTATATTTTGTGCCAGGCAATAAAGATCAGTAAGTGAATAGATTAAGAATTAATGGACCTTAATGTACAGTCACTATTTTATTTTATTTATTTTTACAAAATATATTTGTGCCATTCTTTTAAGATTAGATCTTGTTCAGAAGTCTCTCAATCAAGACGTGCGAAGACATTCAAAGTCATTGCTTAATTTGACTGAATAAATCTGACAGGCAGGGAAAGTAAAGGCCAGGTCAAGTTGAGGTTGTTATTTGGTGAATGCACATGTTTAAGGTCTGCATCCTTGTTAACATCAAATTTAGGTACTCCTGCTGTTTCCTTGTCTGAAATGCATGAGGAATAAGATGTTAGTATGATTTTAGCAGCAAATGGAGAAGAGACATCAAATAAAACTGTTTGCAGTGTTTTAGAAAAGTGTACTCATCCACTGTTCCTTGAGTTTAAAATGCTTCCTTTGGGCAAACATTATAGTATGCCTAAATGTAAAAGCAATCGGTACCGTATTCCTATGGCTGTAAGGCTTTTAAATTTGTAAGATGTTAGAAAACTGTGTTGTTGTTGTTGTTTGCACCTTGTCTGTGTTTGTTGTCTGAGTATGATGTTTACAACTTTTATGCTGCACCAATAATTGCCCTTCGGGCTTATAATAACAAACTTGAACTTGAACTTGAACTTGAAGTGGTTAGTGCTAAGAGTCAGCTGGTCACATTTATACACCAGAAGAAATATCTGATATTTATGATAAAAAGAAGAAAAAAAACAGCAGCTGTGGTTACCAAATTTATTTTAAAAGTGTATTGAAATAACTTATCTAATGTAACTTATATAATGTAAATTTGAAGAGTTTATTTGCAATAACAGAGAACTCTAGGTTAAAAAATAACTTAATAAAACAGCTAATACAATAAAAGTCTATAAAAAACATAACAAATTAAAAAATAAAACATGATTTAAAAAAAAAAACAGATAAAAAGTTATCTGTTTTTGCAAATAATCTATCATCCTACTAAAATCTTGACTAATTAATTACGTAGCAACTGCCTTAAAAGTATAGTTCACCCAAAAATAAAAATAACCCCATATTTTACTCACCCCGAAGCCATCCTATGACTTTCTTCTTTCAGATAAATATTTATCCCGGCTCTTCCAAGCTGGTAATGTGGGTGGATAGTGCCCATTGTTTTCAAGCTCTGTAAATAGAAAGATGTGTAGTACACAAAAAAATCATTTAGATTTATTAGTTTTTCACCATACAACAAGCCTTTTAACAATCTTTTTTACCATTAAAATGAAGACTTTTTTCAAAGTGAATGTGATTAACCATATTTTCTGTAGAATGACATTTCCACAGCACTTAAAAATAGCGTCACCCTCCCAGTAAGCGGGTTATTTACTGTGTGACAGAACGCTGCTTTGCTGTGTTTCCTCGTGTTTCTTTTAGTTAGTGCGACTGACACTGGTTTTAAATGAGTAAATTAACTGAGTTCAACTACTTTTTGAGTAAGCTGTAGTTAAGAACAGCTTCACCAGCACTGCTTCCCATGTTTTCACACGAAAACCCAGCTTTCTATTAGCTGCCGGGATGAGAAGCGGAATTAAATTGAGGCCTTTTCATGCCATTAAATATAAAAGTCAGTGTATCTTTGCAGCAGCTCACTGTCTGGCAAATGTGGATGAATATCATTTCATTACAAATCCAATAGTGCAATATTTCAGTGAATGTACTTTTAATTCCCGTCTCGTTTGCATGGATAAAATAGATGTTGACTAAGGGAGTTGAATTCTAAAATAAGCCTGCGCTAATCTTTTTTTTCCAGAGAGGTGATGGAGGAAGAGGATTAGATATCCCAGCAGAGTCATTCATCAAATGTAAAAGTGCATATTGCTTTCCTCTCTAATGCATACGTAGTGCGAGCGCCCTACAGTCCCTTCAATTTTTCTTCTTTGCTTCCTTTCGCTGAGTGCTGGGATGCTGGGAAGGATGCTCTGTGTTACTCCTCACCTCTGTCATTTGTCTCGGCCGTCCAAACCCTGATCTCCCATCTTGTGTTTTTCCCTGTTTTGCCTTGACAGTGCCATTAGATACAAGGCCGAGTGCTGGGGAAGTCCTGTGATGAGACATACGTTTTCATTAGCCTGCTGTACGTCACAGGCCTCCTGCTCCTGTCACCGTTTTCATCAGACTGCAGATGGTTCGTCCGTTTGTGCCGTTTCCTGACTAATCTGATTCCGCCGTCTCTCCAGCATATGCTCACATGGACATGTTTGATTGTTCGAAAACCAATGTTTCTTGTACGTTCATTGAATGAGCTGCTCTTTCTTTTATTCTACAGCTTGTTGGATTAATTACCTAACGTGGCGTTTTGTATCCTCACAGATGGGCTTTTGAAATAAAGAAATGAGGAGCTCTGATTCAGCTCTAAAGAAAAAGATATTCAACAGCATGTGTACGTCTGGAAGGAGTTTTGAATTGTTCATCACTAGTATACTTTATATGGTAGTGGGTTTACCGGTGAGTGACGACCCAAAAATGTTGAGGACAGCTGGGATAATGCATATGAAGTTAGTTGTGTTTGATATCATGAATTAGCAATGTGTTTATTAATCTTTATTTCAACATTTAACAATTTAAAAGTTGCATCTGTTAATAGTAGTTGCAGTTGTATTTTTAATTACTGACGTTAGCAAAATGATGTACTGTATGTAAAACTACTGAGTTTAATATTGCACAACATTAATACAATACAATATAAAATTAATTGAAGTCTTAAGAATAAAGGGGACAAAAACCAAAACTTTTTTTTTCATTTTTGAAAGTTAAGACATGGTGCATGAAAACTTTGCTTTTAAAACAAAAGCAAAAAAATCTTCACTTGGTTTTCAGAAGGTAATTAAAAACTGTTACATTCACCTTCATAAAACGTGCAGAAACCCTGATAATGAACTTCCCAAAAATACCTACAATCTACTTACAATCTGACAATGCTGTTGAGAAACTCAGCTCTCATTAATTAGTTGTTAAAAATCATGTTTTGCCACATGAGAGAAGTGTCAAAGATTGAGGAATTTAGGTCATATTTGTCAATCCTCAAAGCCTTATTGAGACGTGCTTCCCAAATGAAGCTGTGAGCGCTGTCAATCATGACCATACTTCAATTATTTTTATATTCTGAAATAAAGGTCCATGTTGACTTCCACCAAAACTCATATTTTACAATGAGAAGCAAAATCACTCTAGATAGTAAGCCTTCAATGCTTTAATAATGTTTCAGTGTCGAGACCTGAATAATCATTTAACAACTTTAACAAGGTTTTTCAATGGCAATCTGAAAAATTAATCTTTTTAAAGCTTGTTCTACTTGAAATTGTTAAAAGAAGGTCTGCAGCCATAATTGTCTTGTAATTTTACAGCATCGGACCGTACGTTCTGATAACAGTTTATTAAACAAATTAGTGGGACGGTCATCTCATTAAAACTTTTCCTCAGTGAATTTTCCCCCCATTTTCTCCATTATCATATTCTTCTTTGTGCGTACGCGTCTCGGTATTAACTCACTTGTGTAGAGCGAAATTAAATGTGCTTCTGGTTGATTACATTTGGGTGGCAAAATTCCCACAAGCTCTGAGCAAACCTGGAGGAATCCAATCCGTAACAACTCCACCAACATACTCCTTTAAATGAAGGACCGGGTCCTGAATTGTCATTTTTTTTCATGGCGGCATGCACCTATTCAAGCTAATTTAATTGAGATTTGCCTCGGCTGAATAGGACGACAGCCGGCACTCTGTTGGAGAACGTTCCCAGGTCTATATTAATACCTTCACGCTGAGCGTGTGTGACAGTTATTGAAGTGTTGTGAAATGCAGGTAAAGAACGATTCATTATCTTGTCTCTTTAAATACTTTCAGGTTAATCAGAACTATTTGTAGTTTGGTTTGGAGAGGAGGGACTTTGACTGAATCCTCGCAATCGCTTCGGCGGTCTCCGCTGATGGACAACGAGCCATTAAGAGAGCGTTTGATGGTTTGTGTTTGGCATGAACGCACACAACTGCAGTGACTCAAGAGATTTTGTGGTAATCATATGTTTTGCCAATCCTCAAGGCAAAAGATGATTCCAAAGGCATTCCACTTTGTAAAAATGTTATGTCCTTCAGATCCGGCATGCTTGATTTATTTCCAGTCTTTTATTTTGTTCTCTAGAAGTCATCCTGACAGTAATAGAGTGGCATTTTGTAGTGGTTGAAGTTCGGGGGCGAAAGGTTGCTGCTTCAAACCTTGCAATTGATGCAAACATTGGTCAGTTTGAGATTCTTTGGCTATTTGGCTTTTTATAAAGTTCTAATCTTCAAACTAGTTGAAAGAAAACATCCAAAGTGTTGCTTTTATTGCACTTTATTTATTTGCATCTGTAGATTTAATGAGCTGTTGGACTGACTGATCTTAAAATATATCAGTGCCTTTGTTTTGCCTTTAGATGCACACCAGTAATGTTTTTTCTAAGGTGCATTCATAACAATTACTTCATTGTCCTAATTGAACTAGGGCTTAATCCTGGTTTAGTTAAGGCCCTGTCTGTGAAACCAAGGCCTTAAAGGTTGTTTTCAGCAGCACTTATATAGACCAACTTTACAGGGTTTTTTTTTTTTTTTCTGTCCGTACTCTGTAGTTTCTACAGAATTAGTGTAATTCGTCTGCTTTTATACACCATTTTATAGCAAAAAAAATATAGTGAATAAATATTTATTGATGTACTTATTTCTGGATTTTTTTGGATTGGATTAATATAGCTCTGAAACATTTGTTCTCAAAATGTATGCAATTCAGTTCATATTTAATTAGGCGATGTCTAATTTGCATATTTTAATATAGCATTCCAGAAACAAATACAAAAAATGTTTGCGAATCTTAATGTCATCAATTAGAGTTTTTAGTCCTGGTGCCCAAGAAAATATTCCCAGGAATGGGACAATAAAATATATTCTATTCTACTCTATTATATTCTATTCTATTCTACACTGTTAAAATCCATAAAACATACAGTACAACCAAACATAACTGATACAAAAAAAACTAAGAAGAAACAGAGTTATTTCAAAGAAAAAAACATCAACATTTAAAATGCATTGCAGGAAACTCTGTGAATGTCAGTTTACGATGTTTCCCTGTGAATTTAACAGGAATTTTCCATTAACCGACATACATTTATTTATAAAACCATAAATATATATGTGTGTGTGCCTGATATTGATTCTTCAATCAACACAAACTTTAGTGGTTGAAAGCAATGAAACTGGAGGACGATGTGTGAAAATAGCTGTAAACACCTCATTAACTGAAGTTTATTTAACCTTGTGAATCCTTCTGTTGTTTACCTGAAGAAATCAATGCTTTGGGAAGTGATTAAAAGTGCCATAAACTGCATTTTTTCACTTTTATATTGTTTCCTGAGCTGCAGTTACAACATTAGTAGGATATCTATAGGTATCAAAAACGGTCATAACTTAGAAAGTAAAGGCCATTTTTCACTTTAAAGACTTGAGTGTAAACTCCTGTTGTTTTGATTTGCAAATGAAATAATGCTGTGTTCTGTGTTTTAAGAAAAACTCGAACTTGCTGTACGAAATGCTCTTCATATTCTTATCAGCACCTAACAACAAATAAAGTGGATTGAGGTCACAACCTGTATTAGATATAAGACTACGTCTCCAACAAATCTGTATATATAAAGCTTTGATATGCACACATTTCCACCGTCTATACACTTCAGACAACACGGTATTAAAATTATGAGTGCATAATGGAGTAATATGGAGATGATGTAAATGTTCGAACTAGCTCTTTACTTCTATTACAAAGTGATATAATGCCAGCACACTGTCAAATTTGTGTCCAAGTACCTAAATCAATTGACAGCCCCAAATCCTTTTCCCAGATAGAGTGCTTCGTTGTTTACTTTGATTTGATGATTCTGAACCAGCCATTAAAACCTTTAATTATAGTGCAATTTAGGAGACTTGGGTTCATTTCAAATAAGTATACAGTACAAATCTTCATCTTGATCAAAGCTATACTTTCTACCATAGACAGTGGTCAGGGAGTCCATCCACACAACATCA
>JAUMHG010000033.1:17039198-17055364 GCA_032359395.1 Enteromius anoplus
GTATATCTGTGTGTGTGTGTGTGTGTGTGTGTGTGTGTGTGTGTGTGTGTGTGTGTGTGTGTGTGTGTGAATACTGTGTATTATACTGTATGTGTACATATACACAGTACACACACACACACACACACACACAAACACACATCTACTGTATATATATTGTGTAAACAAAAATTGTTATTTTGAATGCAATTAAACATGAATAATCATTTGACATCACTTTATTATTAAAATAATTGGAACTGGAATAACAAATGTGTCAGAGTACATAATGACAGAGTTACATTCTTTGGATAGGCTGATTAATTTACATTAATGATTAATTTAATTTGTGTACTAAAATATAGACGTTTCTTTTAGTATACAAAAATAATGTTGTTCATTTGTTAATTGATTGGTTGGTTGGCTAAATAATTTCATAATCATTGATTTTAATCATAACTTAGAAAAGGTGGCTATGAATTGTTTGGTTTAGTTTAAAATGAAACAACAGACAGAAGAAGACCATTTGATTGACAAGTAAAATGACCAATCACAATTTGGTTATGGCGGCCAATCAGATCCGATTTCGGCCAGCTCTTCATATTTATGAACACATAATACATTTCTGAATTAAAATAGCTGCTGTAAAGATAATTGGGGTGGTCGTAACATTTTAAGCACTACGCCCATTAATGGAAATATCACAGGAGGAGGGCTGGCGCTTATGTACAACACAAGTTATGAAATTCTGAAAGTCTGTACTGAGCTTTGATGCGGTAGGAATAACATGCTCTAATTGATTTGGATATTCTAATTACATTTCTCCAGTCTCATGTCTCATTAGCAAACGTAAAAATAGAGGGCGAGTAAAAGCTGACATTAATTCAAGCAGTCTACCCACGGGATTGACGAATAAAACACACACACACGTAATAGAGGAGCTCATTACATGCACACGATCACGCAGGCTTACAGGCTGACTCAGCTTTACTCTGTTTACATCAATTAGAGAGTGCTGGCGTGTCCGTACACATCTGTCCTCCGGTCAGCCCAGGGGATTGTGGGATTGTGTAAAGCCAATCATTTAACCAGACTTGAAATGGAGAGTTTTGGGATATACTTAATGAGACCTGGGACTGTCCGGTTCTATTAATGACAAATGAAAATATGACATATGTTATTCCAAGCCTCCTAAATAAACACGATGACTTTATATGACCAAAGTCCAGGTCATTATTCACTGCAGTGTTCAAACCATATTGTCAGTATTGTCAACACTTTAAAAAATTGAACGTTAAGAAAACCAACCTGATCTCTCTTCAATTCCTACATATTTTATGACCTCACTCATATGAATTCATATGATTTCTTGTAAATCGTATGTATTTTTATGAGTTGCAAATTCATATGAATTTGTTTGAATGACCTACACCTAACCCCACCCCTAAACCTACATGTGACGGAGTATTTGACAAATACAAATCGTAGTGAGATCGTACAAATTAGTAAGAATAAGCACGAATTTGGCACCTTGTACGAATACATACGAATTGGTCGTGAGACTGTGTTGAGAAAACGTAAAAGTTTAAGGCAACCAGCTTCACCAGATTTTTACATTTTCTCAAATTTCTGTTGTATAAACTGAAAACACCAAGTTAAGGAACTCAAAAATCTGCTGAAGCTGGTTACCTTAAAGGAAAACGCCACCCTTTTTCCATATTCCACTATGTTCTTCCCCTGGTGTCTTACCTCAGACCCCCCCTGAGTGAGCCGTCATCAGACCAAGACGCAGAGACAAGCAAGACTCCTAAGAGATTGAGGTGGTTTGTTGTTGAATGTATTAATGAACATAGCAGTAGTCTTTTACCCCGACATCTGAGTGACTGAAGACGCGGAGGATTAACATTACGTTTGGTTCTGAAGGGAAACGTGACCTTGATCAACCGAAATGCATTTATGTTCGCGCGAATCATTCATGATCCAGCCTCACCTACAGAAGCAGTGAATCTTTGCAAATCTCCTTTCCTAATAATGTGCTAATTAGCAAGTTTCACTATGAATATGGCTAAAAAAAGATCCCCCGAGAGCGCCTCGGAAAAGAGGGGCGGGGTCAGGGGAGCTCGTGAAGATTTAAAGGGGAAGTACACAGAACAGAGTGATTTCTAAAGAGCTGTTTTTGACAGCGTAAAGTTAGCGTTTTGAGAATTTTAAAATAAACGTTATTACAAACTTTCCATTAAGCCCCTAAAGAATCATATAAGCTAGTGGAAAATTGGCTTTGTATGACTCTTTTTAAGGGGGTCATCAGATGTCCATTTTCCTCAAGTTGATATGATTCTTTAGGGTCTTAATGAAAAGTCTATTGTATACTTTGATTAACATTTTTCGGTGGTAGTGTAAAACAACTTTTTGCCCTCTCAAAATCAGCTCTGTTTTCAGCACACTGTTCTAGTCAATGTTTCTTTAAATGCTAATGAGCTCTGCTGACCCCGCCCCTCTGTTCCCGTGGAGTGATGAGCAGACTGTAATCTTTAGCCGTGAAACTGGCTAACTAGTACATTATTAGGCAAGTTGCAAAGGTTCATAAAAAAAAACCTCATACCCACTTCTTCTGTAGATGAAGCTGGATCACCAATGATTCACACAAAAATAAACAGATTTTAGACTGACTGGGATCAGAGCATTCCCTTCAAAATAAAAGTAAAGTTAATTGTCTCTGTCTAAATGACGACTGCTGCATTGATTGTTATATCCAAAAACAAAATTCCTCAGTCACTTAATCGGAGACATCTTCTCTTCCCCTGCACCAGAGTCCACACAGAGATGGACTGATGACAGCTCACTCAGGGCGGGGCTAAGTTAACACGGTCCTGTCAATCAGCTGTTATGGGAGGAGCCGGTGCAGAACTACCTCATTCTGACAGGAATCTGATTTAAGAAAGGGGATTGTAAAAGAGCACTGGGTGGATTTCTATCATTCATAAAATATATGAAGTACAAATGTGGCTCTTGACTCTGGTAATGTGTCATTATTTAAACTTGTAAGTGTTTGTGACGAGTTTTCTCAACTTTTTGTTAAAGCTGGTTGCCTTTTTTTAACAGTGAATGGTGAGTTGTATTTCACTTATATTAAGGGGCCATGAACTGCCTTTGTCTTTTATTTTGATCTGTTATCTAAGCTATAAGCTATCTTCTGTCTTGTTTTTGAGCTGATAGAAGCTGTTTTTCATACCGTTTTTTAGAAGCACTGAAATGTACAGGATGTTTTTATAGGGAATTTTGGTGAACCATTTAAAAAATAGACATACAAGACTTAGAATGTGCATGTGCATGTGTTTGTATTTATATGTACTTAATAAATATACACAGTACATGCAAATATATTATGTAAAGCAAAACTTTTATTTTGGATGCGATTAATTGCGATTAATCATTTGACAGCACTAAAATCTAATAATTAATTCCAAATTTGTGCCAATTTGTACTAATTTATATGACCTCACTTGTATGATTTTGTATGATTTGTCTGAAAACCCTGTGATGGGTAGGTAAATTCATACGAATTGGCAATACGTACAATATAGAAGAAATCGTAAAATATGTACGAATTGCTGTGAGATCAGGTTCTTATCATTTTTATTGATCTACATTTTAAAAAGAACATTAGTGACCAACTTTTGAGTTCAAAAGATTAGTAAAAGATGGTTTCAATTATGTTTGTCTTTGTGAAAGTTGTCAACATGGAAAGGTTATTATGGGACAAATGTTGGCAGGGCGTTGCTATGCAGTTGTGTGGTGATTGCTTAGCAACTGGAACTCTCTGATCTTCTGCTCTCGATGCGTCTCAGGATTTCCTCACCTGTTTTCTGGCCCAGCAGGTGACTAGTAAAGCAGCAGCGCACTTTCCTCAAGACACGTGAAGAGCTGCTGGCTGTAATACAGAGATGTGTGGGTTTGTTTACGTCAGCTATTTTGCAGCAGCGATGAGTGTGGCTCATCCAATCCGACTGTACACCCTTTAACTATCTGTTTTATAATAGACTTTAATCTATCATGTGGTCATTTAGTGCTTGTGTTAGCAGCTCCACCGAAATGAAAAGTGGCCTCAGATAAAAAGCACACAGTGATCAAGGGCCGGCCCTTCATATTAAGCAGCCTCTGCTCAATTGCTATTGATTTCTGCAGCTTTTAATGTATTAATCATGACCTCTCCTAGAGTCCGGCCCCATTCACACCAGCGAATTATATCAGGCTGCTGAAAAGCTCTGGCCCTCGTGCCCAATCTAAATTCAATTTGTGCATTCGTACAAATATCTCGTTGTTGATAATGATATTATCAGCATAGTTCCAGAAGCTCCAAATCCTTGTTACGATTCCTGAGGCCGGTTGTTAGTTTTATTTGTTTGTCAAGTCCCGGGGGAAGGCTTAGGCTTTAATTAATTATTTGGTCAGATTTGGAGACTAAAACCTTCTCTTGCTCTTTATCGCTTCCTGATGGCGACTTCTTAACGAGGATTTCTAGCGCCATCTAGTGTTTGAGCTGATATTGACAGCCCAGTGTTAATGCATGCAATGTCTGTGCTGGTGCTGTTTAGATATTCATAGAAATTCACAACAAGGCGGAGCAACAACTGGAAGCATAAGAAAACAAATTGCATTTACACTGCCTGTGATGTGAGCTCTCCGCTGCGGCTCGTAATGCAGAATCATGTCGCTTCAAACGTCTTTCCAGTGCAATTAATTTATTTTTGCATTTAAATGTAAATCGTTTATTATACAGTTTTTGCGCTTAGTATGCATATTTTCTGTGTGAATACTGGGGTGATCTAATGCATTTGTCAGAATGTGCTGTATGCAACAGCACGCTGAATACTGTATCCTACAATGCAATGTGCTTGACTTGCTTTTTTTATTTAAATTTAAACAATCTTTTAAATTTAATAGACCAAATATGCTAAATAAAAATGCACAACATGCATTTTATCATTGCATGTTGCATGCTTTTTCATGTACTTCAAAACGTATGCAGTACACACTATGCATGCTAGAGCATTTGTCTTAAAATATTCAGTAGAAGCATAAATGTTAGTACAGTACTTTATTCTACTATGTTTACTAAGTTTAGATACTTTAGATACGTATCAATCTTGTGCAGTTTCTGTGTGTTCTGTAGTGTTGTTAACTAAACTCACATGTGTTCAGATTTTAAAGGAAGACAACAATGACAACATTGGATGAAAAATAAATAAATAAATAAACTAAGCTTTTTGCTTTTGTAATTAACTTTAATAAATACGAAAAAGATGAATGATGAATGCAGCACATGATCTGCATGCGAGAGTGACACACACACACACACACACAGCAGTGCTCATATGACAGTGTATTGACATGAGCGCAGACCTCATCTCTGCTCTGTAAAGCTCAAGAGCAGATGATAATTATCAATCTGTTTGTCTTGTGGAGTGTGGTGCACTTCATTAATAAAATCAATTAGCGTGCCCTCATAACTGCGTATTGATTTACATCATGCCATTCATCACTGTGGTCTTCATCCAGTCTCTATGGAAACATCACGTCCCATTTTTACATCCTGATATAACGACAACAAATCTGAATGAGTCTGTATTTGATTGTTTGGTTATATTTAAGTTTGCACATAATTCCAGAAATGGGTCTAATTCAGTCCAGCAGTGATGCATTAGTGTGAAAGCACATTTCTGCCATTAAGTAAAAATTAAAAATTTTAATTGCAAGCCCACAGTTCTGACATTTTCCTTCCAATTTCAGAGTTTGTATATCTCACAATTCTGATGTTTTCTTCTAAGAATTACTAGATACTACCAAAACTCAGAAATGTGAGTAATAAAGTTTTGCAATAAAAAAACTGCGACAGAATCTTACAATTGTGAGGAAATAGTCTGGGTTTTATTTCCCTCTCAACACTGGACTTTATAACTGACAACTGCAAGCTTATATCTGAGGGGAAAAAGTACTTTATATTGCAAGATATAAAGTACTGTGTGTGATAAACCTTTTAGAAAAGCATTTGTGAGACAAGTCAGAACTGTTGTTAAGCTGCTTTGACACAAACTGCATTGTAAAAAGCGCTATAAATGATCTTATATTTAAAACATTGCTTAATGCAAGATTTGATTTCACAATTGTGAGAAAAGTAAAATAAACATGAACTATATAACATACAATTGTAAGAAAAAAATTCGTTGAAGGGGGGATATGCAGAATTTTGAGATTAAAAAATATTCAGTAACCTTTGTTTTTTCATGACAGAAACAGACTTCCACACATTTGAATCTAAAAATGCATGTGTTTAGATCCCATATATGTTTTTCCTCTACATGCATAAAGAATAAAAGAGCTCTTCCTTGTTCAAGCGTTCTCTTGTGCTCTGAATCCTAGGAGAGAAAGACTAATTGCTTTTATAGACAAACCGCCCTGTAAATGAGTCCTAATTTCCCATCGTTTTAAGCCATGCAGGAAAACTAGACTCGGCTCTCTCTGAATCTATTATTCCGTCTCTCCTCAGAGGATTGACTGAAATCCTGCGCAATCCAACATGCATTAAACATCTTTAGGGCTTGATTGAAGCTTTTTGTGTGTTTGGAGGAGGAGTGGGTGAACAGAACGAGCCAGATTCAAATAATGCATCTTATTTGCCGTTCATTAGAATGCAACATGAAAATGCATTAGCATAAATTTGAACTTTATGAGTTCATTTGTGAAATTAGGCCTCATAAACATGCAATCCAGTGATAAAAGCCCTGATCATTCAATTCAAGTTTTTAGATTTTCAAAGATGCTCACAACACCCTAGCCACCATATAGCATAGCCATAGCAACCAGGGTGTTGTGGGTGGTTGCTAGGCTGTTGGGGGGGGTCGTGTGTGGTTTCTAGGATGTTGTGGTTAGCATGCTTGCAAAGGTTTCCACAGTGTTGTGGGTGTTTCTAAGGTTTTCTCAATGGTTTTATGTGTGTAGCTGTGCGGCTGGGTTGTTAGAGTGTTGGGGGTAACTGTGTGGTTGTCAGGGTTATTGGGGGTGGTTGCTGGGGGTTACAAGTAACGATGGCCCAGAAAACACCCTAGCAGCCGCTTCGCAGACCTGTGCATTGTAGCAGTGAGTCATGCACAGTCACACACGCTGTATTTGTTCAGTCGAATGGCTGTAGCTGCAGGATGGAGGTGTGTATGAGTGTGTCCTTGCTGCTTTGACTCTCAAACATCTGGCTGTGTGTTTGTAATAATGAGTTGAACATCACGGCACAGCGACCGTCTCACCTCTGAAAGCCCTGAATGACACTTCAGCAGATGCTTCAGTGCGCTCTGTTTTTTTCCCCTCTGTTTCGTGTCTTTCCTCTCAGTGTGAAGGTGTTTGATATTCATTCTGTGACATCTGAGTTCACGGTGAAGATCACGAGCATCTCTAATCGTCACGCACACTTTATCAAAACACTGTTCAAGTCATTGGATGCTTTCTTTCTTCATGCTTTAGATGAGACATGTCTTGAGATTTCATGATGCAAAATTGCAATTGTAATGTTGCAAAAATTCTACTTATATAAAACAAGTAGAAAATAAGCTGCTATAATATTACCTTAGTATTTATTAATATTTTAATTCAATACAATTTTTAGCTATTTCATTAGTTGTTTTAATGTTTTATTTTATTTTAATTTTATATTTAGTTTTGAATGTGTGTATTTAGTCTTATTATTTTCTATTTGAGCTTTACCTAGTTGTTTTATAGCAAGTTTATAACAAACGTAGTTGTTTGTTTTAAGTCTTAGCAATTTTAGTGCTTAATACCAATGAGTCAAATAATTTAATTTAAAGTAATATGTTTTATTTTTATTTCAAATGGTTCTGTAGTAGCTTTAGTTTGTTTAATAATCCTAACACTGGTTTGACCTCCTAAATTCTGTGCTTTCTGAAGGTTATGCAGCTCTTCCCAGAGTTGATATCAGGTCATGTTTCCCTGCACAGAGAGTGAATTGTCGTGGCTGATGATAATGCATTGCTGAATGAGTCGTGGGGCTGCTGTTGAGGACAGAAGCAGTGTCAGTGTCTCTGGAATAGAGGGACATGTTGGTCTCTCAGGAACAGTAACGGATGACGCAGTAAAGCTGCACATCTGCTCTTACTGCTCTTGCAGCTCGTCCCACACCACAGAGAACCACAGACACACTCCGCTGAAGGGGAAAGGCTGTTACTGTTTTTTTTTTTATATCATTTATTTATATCTGAAGTCAATTTTCAAGGTTTTTTTAAAACTCATTTCCTACATGTGAACTTGAAAAAAACTCAAATAATAATAATCGCATATGTGTGTGTGTGTGTGTGTGTGTGTGTATTTTTTTACATTAATTGGTTTTAAAATCAAGAATGCCATTTGTCATTTCAACATATGTATTATATAGCATTTTTAATCAGATCATTAGATTATTTATTTACTCATAAAAAATAAATATAAATAAATAAAATATTATTGTATGGGTTTAAATGAGACTTTTGGCCGCACACAAGAGTGTTTCTCACTAAAATGTGTTTATTAGGCGACTCAGATTGTGTTTGTCAGTCGGATGCTGACACACGCGTGTCTTAAGCACATTAAATCACAGAACTGTCATGTATAAATCACTGGATGGATGATGTGCTGAAATACAGTAAACGGCTCATTGAACTCCTGTGATGTTTTGCACCGTCAGCCGTTTCGTCATGTAATGTGTTCTATCCATCTTTTTCAAGCTCTCAGACTTTTATTAAAATAAGCAAATCTGAATCTCATCTCCTGCTGCGTTCGTCTCTTACGACGTCCAGAAGCTCAGATGTCCTGCGGGCGGCCACAACATTAACGAGGCCATTTCTCAAAGAATCGCCCAGAAATACACAGCTGGGTTCCTCCAGAGCTTTAAGACTTAAAAAAAAAATCTTTTCCTTTACATTTTATGCATCTTAAAGCACAAAAACTGCTCTGACAATTAGCAGCTGCTTTTTGTGGACACTGAGATTATAGTTGAATAAAAGAATTTAATAAAAGCAATTGATGAATATTGATTAAGTGACTTGTGGCCAGGTAGGGTGACCCATACTTGGAATTTGTGCTCTGCATTTAACCAATTCAAGTGCACACACACCCGGGGCAGGGGGCAGCCATTGCTGCAGAACCCGGGGAGCAGTTAGGGGATTGGTGCCTTGCTCAAGGGTCTCACCTCTGTCGAGGTATTGAAGCTGGAGAGAGTGCTGGATATTTTCACTTCCAAGTTCCACCACCAAATATTTAGAATTCTTTATTTTATGACAGTATTTAACCAGCACACCGTGCATATACACAGACTGACCGCTAGGTGGCGCCACTTCACCGCTATAACACTTAACAGCACATACTCCGGGACTGTTCGGCTGTCAGTCATCACAGTAGGTCATGTAAATGTCGTGTAACATTTATTTACTTTAACTAGCTTAAGTAGTTTACAAGTCTTGATAACTGTTTGCCTGTCTGTATAGTAATCCTTCTAACTTTGCGTACTTGGCATTGAGAAACAGCTCTAGTATTTTCATACCAAACCCCGCCCACCCCGCATGTAATGTGACGTTATGACCTACGTCATTTCCTTATTTTCCATATTTGGAGCGCCGAATGTTGAAGGCTAAAGTCCATAGAGAGTGTATCAGCAGCTCCTTCCTGGTTTTCACAAAATCACAGTTTTATCTTTGATAAATGAAAGGATCCGTTATATTGTCGGTAAGGAAATCAGTTTACTTCCAGTTTGTTTCTTGGATGCAGAAGCATGTGCGGTTTGTGTATTTACATGAGATAGTGTTCACGTGCTCAGTAGGCTATTGCTTTTTTTCCATTTAAAATGCGATGTAATGTCTGATCATCTGCAGATTTAAATGAACTTACTGTACTTAAAAGTGCATGTGTTTTATTTTCCGTGCTTTTATCATGTGATCATCAGTAACGGTCTTATCAACTTATGTAATATGTAATAAACAAAGTAGTATAACTGGAATGTCCCATATATATATATATATATATATATATAACACCACATATATATTAATTTAATATTTGAACATAAATATGCATTTAATCCCTAAAAATGTAAATTGTGGGTAAAAAATTACACTTAGTAATTAAAATGTTTTTTAAGACATAAAAAATAATACATTTGGTATGCAAGCAAAATGAAAATGGCTGGTTTATCAGTTTTTTTCTGTTTAAAAATAAGTATATTAAATTTTATTTATAACGAAGTTTATTTTTAAAACAGAATCCCACAATGTTACAGCTTAAAAATAAATTTCAAAATTGTTAAAAATCAATCAAATGCTTTGCTAAAAAGGAAAGTTTTCAGGCCAGGTTTAAAAGCCTCCACAGTCTGCTGAGTCTCAGACGGTCAGGAGCAGCTGAGCAGAAAGCCAGATCTCTACAGACTTGATGGGTTTTGCTGTGGCAGAATGGAAAACAGAAATGGAAGAATTGTTCTTAAATTAGTCATCAGATCACTTTTACATGTTGTTTGAACATAAAGGTGTGTGTGTGTACTTCACCACCCGATAATGATAAAGATCCACTCCAGTTTTTTTGTTTTTTGTTTTTTTGTGTGTGTTGATGTTTGCGTGAATCATTTGTGATCCAGCTTCACCTTTTTTTTAAATGTTTTTTTCCAAATCACTTTTCTTAATAATACACTAGTTAGCAATTTCGGCGGCCAAGGTCCAACAGCTCGTCACTCCACAAAGGAGAGAGGAAAGGGGCGGGGCAGCAGAGTTCATTAGCATTTAAAGGGACTTGCAACAAAACAGGACGCTGTGAATAGAGCAGTTTTTGACAAGGTAAAAATCTTTTTCACACTACCATTGAGAAATTTATAACTAAATTCTGAGACATCTGATGATCCCTTTAATGGGATGACTGAGGGGTAGCATAAATAGAATAAACTGGGTAGGGCCGAGCACTGAGCCTTGAGGAAAACCACAGATAACACTGTGTTATATTATTCAGCCTCTCCTCACTGTAATTTGTACTGGTGAGGTAGGAGTCAGAAAGATGGTGTAATGTAAATGATGCAAAAGAATGTTATGATATACATCAGCATACACATATTTAATGGCCAAACATATAAATTCATGAAAATGTTTATACACTTTGTTACCTGATATTTGAAGAGTTTCTTTCTAGACACAAGGCTCTCAGTATTTAAAACAAATTTTATATATATATTTTTTTTTATATATTTAAAAAATTTCTTTCTTTATCGTTTTTTATATAGTTCTTTAGATATTATTAGTTATAAATTCATTAATAATTCAAATACAATGAAATGTCAACAGAAAATTCTATTGAAGTCATAACCAGAATACAGAGTTGCTTTCTGTGAGTTTTCAGACTTTTAATGATTTAATTCATTTCTCTACAGATTATTGTGAGTGTCATCTGTCCCGTGGTTCACATGGCTCGTGTTTTTGTTTACGGCACGCTGAAGAAAGGCCAGCCCAACTACTTCAGGATGATGGATCCTGCCAACGGTCAGGCCGAGTTTCTCGCTCGCGCTCGAACCGTAGAGCCATACCCTCTAGTCATTGCTACCGAGTACAGCATTCCCTTCCTGCTCAACGTGCCCGGGAAGGGTCAGCGCATCTACGGAGAGATCTACCGCGTGGACCAGAAGATGCTGGAGTTTCTGGACCGTTTCGAGCACTGTCCTCAGTGGTACCAGCGCACCCCGGTTCAGTTAGAGGTGCAGGATGGGGACAGTGAGAGAGAAAACACACTGAAGCCTGGAAGCATCGAAGAGGCGTTTATGTACAGAAAGACTACACATGAACCCGAGTTGCTCCAGAAACCAACATATGAGAGTTATGATGCATATGGTGATCACGGACTGAAATATGTGTGTCCTGAGGACAGAAGCCCTGAGTAATGACTGTACAGGGACCAAATGTAAGTCTCTGTACAGTCAACTCTAAAAGGAACCATCACTTAGCACACCATCTGATACTACATAAAAAATCAGGATCCAAAATTAACATTTGCTTAACAATTAACAAGAGCCAATAAATCAATCATAGAAATATACAAATAATTATCAGATACTGGAGTCATTTCAATACATGTGAGGGGGGGGGGGGACTTCTGATATAGGATATACATTAACACTCCAGTATCTGGTCATTGTGATTAATTTATTGCCAATTTATTGGAAATGAAATCCTGATTTGTATGTCACGTCAGATGCTACATTGTGGTTCTATTAAAAATTTAAAGATTTGTAAGGAAATATACATTCAAAAAACTGTAAATGATTCAACTGTAAAAGGTGCTGGGAACAATATAATATACATATAAAATATTAAAGATTATCTTTTGATAATTTTGTGCAATAGCAAAACACTCCAGTACAGGACATCTAGATATCAGGTGTTTCTGTGAATGCTGTACTTCCGTTTGTGTTTTTGATATTTAATAGAGAAATGTTTTATCAGTTTACAATAAAATAATGAATTCAGAATGTTCAGTTGTTGTTTTGTTTTGTTTTGTTTTTTTACAGTGTAAAGAATGACAAATGCTGTACATCTGTACAGTAGGCTTATATATGGATTTATTCTGGAAATATTTACAGTATGCACTGTCAAACACATTTCCTCCGACATATAGCCTAATCCACCTTGCTTGCGTTACAATTAAAATGATTTATTTGAATTAATTTTGAAAATAATCATCTTTTTTTTAAACGTATCATTTTTTTCGTTTCTTTCATTTAATGTTGATCTTTCTGTATATCTACTGAAATGCATATAGAACATGTTTACATCAAACCTCGCTTGTCCCTCAAACGTGTCATGATTACATCATTTCCTCATTTCCTGTTTTGAAACTCTCTCAGCAGTAAATTCAGCTGACCGCGTGTTTCTGTGTCTTTTCCTGAACTCACAAATGTATCTTTGCATGATGAAAGCATTTCTTGTCTTAGCGGTAAGAGAATAGTTTTCTTCTTCTTTATGTTTATTGTATGGTGAAGCATGTTAATAGATATATATTGCTATTTATGGTTGTGACAGTGATAGAAATTTGTCATGTTATTGAGGTATCCGTTATCTCCGGGGGGACAGGGGCTTGTTTCCATTGTTTTTTTCACTTATTTCCTAGTTTTTCTTAGCTTTTAAATAGCTTATAAATGCCCGTTTGCATTTTACTTTCACTTTCAAATTAGAGGCAATTCCGTGTCATTTCCTTGAATAGACAACAAGGAAACAGGGCTTACAACCATAGATATGTAGATGTGTGCAACTCTCTTATATAAACATAGAACTTTAATTAACAAACCACCACACTAATATATGCCTAATATAAAATAACCAAGTAAAAAAAAAAAATGCTTATTAATGTAAACAAACAGCATGTGTGTTGATGTGTGCAAAAGTTTGCACAACAACTAAATGCACACGGCTTATTGATCAAAACTGATGAGATGGTTCTCAGTGAAACTTCTTTCTTCATTTGAGCCATCAATGCAAACTAATTCATTCTGATTTGCATATTTATTCCATAAAGAAACATAGAATGGTTGTAATATACTAAATTGGCAAATAGCTCGCAATTGAAATGAAATAGGAATCATAATCTGTAAATCAAGTTTGGATGCATGTTTGGAGTTTTCACACAATCTCCTTTTGAACAAGGAGGAATGTTACAACCCTAAAGCAGTGCTGTATAAATACATTTATATGTACAGGTAAAGTTATATTATATCTTATATACAATCTTATATATATATATATATATATTAATATTGTAATATTTTTATTTTAAAAGATCAGGCCCTTTCGTTTGGAACATGCTTCACAACTCCTTGTTCAAGCTCTTGTTCTGTCCAGGCTGGACTGTTGTCATGCTCTCTTGCCAGATCTTCCAGCCAGTTCTATCAAACCTTTACAATTAAAAGAATGCACGCTCTGTTTGCACTCGCTACCAATAGCTGCTCGCACAAAATTCAAGAATTGGCTAAAACACAACTGTCTTTCTTTTGTTTTTTGACCCTCTCTAATACTCTATATTCTAATTCTATTGTTTAAAAAAACTTGCCCCTGAACTGAACATTTAAAGTTGCTTGTCATGAAATAGCAAAAGGAAGATATATGAGAATTTCTACGTAAAAATGTTCTGTATAAATAAAAGACCTGTAATTGTCGGTAAGTTAATTTTGAATGTGAAAGAAGAGTCTTTTTCTCTTTCGCAGCTCATTGTGAGTGTCATCTGCCCTGCGGTTTACATGCACCATGTCTTCGTCTACGGCACGCTGAAGAAAGGCCAGCCCAACTACTTCAGGATGATGGATCCTGCCAACGGTCAGGCAGAGTTCCTCGCTCACGCTCGAACCGTAGAGCTATTCCCGCTCGTGATCGCCACCAATGACAACATCCCCTTCCTTCTCAACAAGCCAGGGACGGGTCAGCGCGTTTACGGAGAGATCTATGACGTGGACCAGAAGATGCTGGAGTTTCTGGACAAGTTTGAAGAATGTCCAAAGATGTACCAGCGCACCAAGATCCAGCTGGAGGTGCAGGATGGAGACGGTGAAGGAGAAAACACACTGAAGCCTGGAAGCATCGAGGAGGTGTTTGTGTACAGCACGACTACATATGAACCAGACTGGCTCCAAAAACCAACATATGAGAGTTATGATACGAACGGTGATCATGGACTGAAATATATAGACAGTGACACCGAGTCTACCCCGGACACGAGCAGCGGAACACAACAAAATACTGTAGAACACATTACATCCAGCGATGATGTGAACACTGTGCAATGTGACATGAAAAATCCCTGACAGTAAACATATGCCCCACTCTATTTCTACACAAAGTTCAAATTATTTGCAATGGTAGCTTTGTTATTTCCAGCGTAGATAGCCTCAAGATGTTGCTTACATTTTATACATAAAGTTTATATAAAATTCACAGTATTCTTTATATATAAAATATACGAATTTTAAACAGAAGAATTATTTAACAATAAATAAGCTCACAAAACATCCATCTCATGATGCTTTAGCTTCAGATCAATTTTGCCGTTCATTCAGCTTTGTGCCCAGTCTCTCTGGTCAGTCCCTATCTGGCTTTTCTCTGACTAATCCACCTGTTTCTGAGTTAATTTTGTGAGCATGTCATTTGATCCTGTTACTACCCGTCTTCTAAAACTTTGCCACTCTCTGCTGTACCTATTTCTCATTTGATTAATGCATCTCTAATTTTAAAGCCACTTAAAACTGCTTCTGTTTCCCATGGTTTACATATTCCTCTCAGGTGTGGGTGTTTCTGGTGCTACTGTTTCTTGGTTTTCATCTTTTTACTTTGACAGCCAGTTTTACATTTTAGTGCAGGATTTGAAGCGAGGTGTTCCCCAGGGATCTGTTCTTGGCCCGCTACTATTCATCATTCATCATCCAAGCAAATTGACAAAAGCTCTATTTTTTTACTTGACGTAGATAAAACCGAGATTATTGTTGAACCCTGTCACTCACTAGCAGTTTCTTTTATTGAGAAATAGCTGGTAATCTTTTTAGATTGTCTCGTATTGTTAAAATCTGTTTTCACCGTTATACCTGCCAGTTGCATTACCAGGTTACAGTATATTCAAAATTCAGCTGCTGGATTACTTACTAGTTTTGCAAATGCTGTAAAAGGAACTGGGAATAGTCTGTTATATGAAAAACCATGGACTCTTAATAAATGCAGTGTACTTGCAAAATACTCCAGTATTGAATATCAAGATATCAGTTGTATTTATATCCTGTACTTCTGTTTTTGTTTTAATTTTATATAAGCTGTTTTTTCCTCAATAAAAAAAAAAAAACATCAATAGGAAACGTTTTTCTTGTGTGACACTGTCATGTCAAATTCTAATTTCTATTGTAATACAATAATGAAAAACATAGTTTTAAAAATTAAAATCAGAATAAATTCTGCACAACAATAGAAAATTATTTATTTTATGTATTACAATAAGGACAAAAAATGACAAATTGCCTTAAAAATGCAAAACAAAACAAAAAAGCTATCAATAGTTTCTCAGTTTCTTTCATTTTGATTTAAAATTATTTAATTTTAAATAAATATATTCTAAGACTTGAAGATGAATCAACTATAAAAGGAAATGAG